>VWPW01018667.1:0-60774 GCA_013389825.1 Crypturellus undulatus
ACAAGGAACTTTCCATTTTATTCCCTGATGTCTCACGCTTTACAACAGTAAAGCGGCCTGGGGACGCGGCCTGCGTGGAGCGGCTGAGCGGAGAAGGATGCTCTGCAGGCACCTCCCTTCCCCTTCTCAGCNTATTCCCTGTTGTCTCACGCTTTACAACAGTAACTGAGGATGCGGCCTGCGTGGAGCGGCTGAGCGGAGAAGGATGCTCTGCAGGCACCTCCCTTCCCCTTCTCAGCACCTGAAACACCTATTCTACCAGCCAGCTGAGGAAGAACCTGGCTTTTTGGCATTCTGCCTTTTCTGATTTTCTGCTTGAGAAGGAGAAAGCAGGAGAGGAGGAAATAAATCACTTCTGAAGAGCACCCGCATCACAGGGCTCTGCCGCGGGCACTGCGGCCACCCCCTGCCGCTCTCTAGTCGCCCATGCAGGGACCATTGCGGAGCAGACCTCAGGCTGCAGGCTGAGGTAGCGGCTTCTGCGGGCACTGGGGGCAGAGGGGCTGAAAAGTCAGGGAAGGGAGCTCCAGGACACAGGGAGACCCTGCTTCCTTTCTCCTTTCTTTCTCCTCGCCATCAGAGCTTGTTACTTGCTTAAAAACTGTCAGATATTTTCGGGCACGATCTCTCTTTTGTGAAACCGAGCCGACTCTCCTTAACTAAATAATACATTTGAGGAATACGTAGCAAGGCAGCTCCGATTTCCACCTTGCGGAGTGCCAGCACATCGCTTAAATCAAGCCGCGAGATATAGCACATGCAGATGCTTCCAGGGCTGCCTTTCAAAACAACCAAAGCTGCAAGAACCCTTTGAAGCTACAAGAGAAATATATTCCTGGCTTTCCTTTGGTTTCTAGCTTAGATATGAGTGCAAGTGAAAGAGTAAGAATCCAAAATTCACAAAAGGTTCCTGTTAAGCCCCTCAAGCTCCTTTTTATTCATGATGAAGCTACTGATAGCAGCTGCAATGTCAGTGTGTGTGTAACCCCGTACCAAGGCATCGCTCCTGCCTTGGGAAGCCGGAGCCCACGGACGGGAGCAGCTCGGCCTCGCGCAGCTCCCCGCTGCCGAGGCGCGAGCGCCAGCCGCTCACAACGCCCCGAGTGCAAGAGCCATCCACAGAGCGGAGAAAAGAGCAGAAGAGGCAAGCGAGCGAGTAGAGTCCTAGGGCAAATTTCAGCACGGCAGTACACAAACCTCCGAAGCAAACCTCAGAGAGCTGCTAAAACACCAGCTAATTCATGTAATGTCTCCCTGTTGGTGCCGCCTGTGGGCACCTTGTCACGAACCCCCTGTCCATCGAGATTTCCCGGTCCCTGGAAGATGCGGGCACTTTCCAGTCGCTTCCATGAGCCTGAAATACCACAAACAATTGATGGCAGCAGCAGTGCCGCAGAAGCCCCTGCCCTGACGTGCTCTACAGCGGCGCATCACTGCAGAGCACCCGTAGAGCAGTGAAGCCTCTTTGGAAGCTGGGAGGCCAAGCCGCAGCGTTGAGCCGGTGCCGATGGGAGGCTCAGAGAGCAGAGGAGCCCGCCCTGCAGCCCCGAGCTGCTGTGGGCCCTGCACGGCTTCGAACATGCAAGGAGGAGCTATTCTTCTTTTCTTTATTCTTTTGGTTTTAATTCCATTTCCTGCCAAGAGACAAATTGCCTAATTTTTCATCCCCACATAAATTACAGCCACAACAAACGCGGGATAGAAGGGAAGTCAAGTTCTCAGGCAGACACGCTCAGTCTTATTAGAGCTGCGCTGGTGCAGGGAGCAGGCAAAGCACAAACAGCGCTAAGCCCTCCAGTGAACTTCAACATTCCCTTTCTCCTTCAAATCCTCCCTCCCACACAGCAGAAGATGGAGACAATTCACATGGGCACCTGACTCCCCACAGGGCCTCAGCCCAGTGTGGCACCCAGGACTCCCCATTTTAATTCCTGTCCTCCAAATCCCACTTCTAAGTAGCTGTTGACTCCACAGCGCCTCCCAGCTCTTCCAAGAACTGCTTCAGCCTCCTTCCCCATGCTCCCCATTTTTCCCCTTTCACTCCTATTACAGCCCACTCTTCTTTCTTCATCCTTCATTTTTCCTCTCTCCAAACTCTACCAACCCTCAGTGCCATTCCGCAGAGAGAAGGTAGAGAAAAAGCAGTTATTTATCCTGATTGCCTGCCCTAGTCTTCCCTGCACAATCTGGTCCTGTCTTTAGGGGAAGCTCTGCCTTTCTGCTCTCTTGCAGAGCCCCTAAGGAGGAGCAGATGCCCAGTACACTTAACCACGTACCCTAGTGGCTCTTCATTAACGGTCACGTCACATCATGAAAGGTCTAGTTATTATTCTTATTATTTCGTATTACATTTATCAATAAAGCACTTACAGTCGTGAATCACTTGCTGAATCAGATTTTGCATGACATGCATTTAAAAACATAACCTCTGCGTGGGCACAGTTTTGAATATACATAAAACAATAGCTGCAGTATAAAACATACAGGTCATCTGCTGTGCTTAACTGTGGGGTTTAAAGCCCTACCTTTCTCCAGAGGTCCCTTTCCTAGTAGTTAAATCCTGGCACTTGGATCAGAACTTGTCCTTTCTGCACACTCCTAAAGCACCTCAGATAAGAAGGCGAGGAGGGGTGACACGCACTGAACGCTGCACATACCCTCTTCACGGAGGACCCCTTTGCATAGCGCTTAATGGGTTTTGACTGCTAAATCCGCTGTGGAATGAACATAGCAGATACTGCAGGCTAATTTGTTAGCTTCTTGCCACTGATTCTTGTTTTCATCACCATAAAAGCAGATTTCCTGCGGGTAACATGATGATCCCGATTCCCCCTTTGCTTCTACGCACTTAAATCAGCCACAGCTCCACTGAGTCAGGAGCTGCTGCACCAAGAGTAAAATGGGTTTAATGATGGGAGACCTGAATTTGGCAACTTAAACATCAGTATCATTTACTGTAGCTTCAGAGCACTGTCCCAAATGACTTTTAAACTCTCTGTACATGAGAATTACTTCATGTGTCTCCTGGAGGTAGTTGCCTTGAGGGTGAAAAGCAGCAGCTGTTTCACAGCACTCGGTTACACTGGCCATGGGTTCAGGGTTGGAAGCGGAAGATGCCACATCCAATTGCCGTCACCAGAAAAACTTTTGGAAGGTGTAACGTAATTATAGTCAAACCTTGTTTAACAGAATGGGATGGAAGACAAGAAAGCCATTAGGCAAAAGGGTATTTCAGATAAACTCAGGACTTGAAAACCCATCTGATACACCTCAGGTCTACCTTGGGACATGACCTGCTCTTGGATGAACATGTACTTTGCTCAGAGGCATGTTAGATGACAAGCCCAAATGCAGCAGTGCCAAGAAGCCAGGGAACTTTTCACGATGGTTCTTCAACCACAAGGGAAATCCTTCCTTCTACAAGCCATCCAGACACTGGTTTGTGCTGTGCTCAAAAGACAGTACTACTGTTCAGCAGAACAGCGACCTACAGCAACACCAGAGCGCTGAGAAAACAGCATGAAAAAGGTCCTCGGCAACCTGGAAAGCAGGTAGAGAAGCCATGGCTCTGCAGAGAAGCAAAGCAAGGACGCATAAGAGAGCTGTATGGAATATTTGCCTCAATTCTCACACATAAGAAGCTGTGAACAAATACTGCATGCAATACACTTTAAAAGGAAACAGTCTTGGGTCAGAATAGGGAGGAAGAGGACAAAGAAGGCTCAGACAAGACAGACGCAGTTCAACAGATTTGGAGAATCCTTGCTTACCAAAGAGGAGCATAAGATTTCAGACCAGATCTCAGAGAAGATCAAACAGGCACTATCTGTTGAAAGGAAGTCATGGTAAATTACAAACCAGGCAGCTTAACCACATCCCTGAAGGTATTTTGGAACAAATCCTTAAACAAGTACTTTCCAACACCTGGAGGGCAGTAACATGACTAAAACAGATAAAGTTGCCAATATGAATTTGCNAGGGAGGAAAAGGACAAAGAAGGCTCAGACAAGATAGACGCCGTTCAACAGATTTGGAGAATCCTTGTTTACCAAAGAGGAGCATATAAGATTTCAGACCAGATCTCAGAGAAGATCAAACAGGCACTATCTGTTGAAAGGAAGTCATGGTAAATTACAAACCAGGCAGCTTAACCACTTCCCTGAAGGTATTTTGGAACAAATCCTTAAACAAGTACTTTCCAACACCTGGAGGGCAGTAACATGACTAAAACAGATAAAGTTGCCAATATGAATTTGCTAAGAACAAATCCAGAAATTGGATCTCATTAACTCTGCCTTTGCATTTGTAAAACATAAAATTTTCATACAACACCAGATCCAAAACCTGCCATGATCACAGTATGCTCCAGAACTTCTCCTAGATCTGAATGGCAATAACCAAGAAAAAGACTTAACAGCTTTTTGAGAATAAAGGCCTCAGAGCTACAACTACACACACCAGGAATCAGCAGCGAGGCAGTAGCTTGGCAGGAACAGACGCACTGCAGGCAAAAATAAAAAACAGATCACATTTTTATCTATCTTAATGGCGATACTGTACCTAAAACACGCATAAAATTATTCCATTTTCTCTGTGGACAGTGATGTCTCAGCTGGATAAGTGCCAAAATTTCCCTTTTGCACAGTAAGAAAGATGGTGGCAAACTGGGAAAAGTGTAGATACAGGGAAAAGGAGAGGAGAGTTTGGGAACGTATTCTTTTAATCTTTCCTTATAAAGATTCGGTTTCAGATGGGTTTAACTAAAGAGAAAAAAACAAATAAGAGTCTTCCAGAGTATCTAATTTGGGGTCTGGGAACACAACAGCTCTACCGAGTTGGGAACCTGCCATCCAGGCAGCCCATGAAGCGGGACTGGTTCACAGGAAGCTGTTGGTCCACTGCTCTAATTCCCAAGGAAAGATCCAAGAACGCAGGTGCTCCTGGCACTGGCAAAGAGACTCCCTGCTTCTTCATAGAGAGCTCAAAACCAAAGCTGGTCTGTGGGTCTGATAGCTCTGACGTTCAAGGAAAAGCCCAGAGCAGCGATGTGGAACCTGCAAGCAGCAAACCAGGAGCACAACACTATTAACAAAGACCACAGAAGGAAAGAGGAGGATAAAATAAATGGAATAACTAATACACATTTGCTCCAAGGTTCTCTCTGCACCAATTGGCAAGAAGAATGCAGCTGAATCATTAATAATTGAAGAAACTCGAAGACAAAGACATTTCCAGCCAACATCAGACAGGGGGATGAAAGAGGACTGCAGTTCTGACGCTGGTGCCGTTGGCGGAGCGGGATGGGAAGGAGGGTGTTACACTAGGAAGAAATGGCTCCTTTGTAAAATGAGAGCAAGAACAGTCATCACGGATGCAGCCTAGGCCTCTGAAAGGCCTTTTCCAGTGGGAGGTGTCACCAAATGCCCTTTTGGAGGCAAGCTCTCCACTAACGGTGTTAAACAAGGAGAGGATATTGCAGTAACAAAATAGAAAGTGTCGCTTTTTTTAGTCCCATAAGTCTTTAAGGGACGAACGTTAACAAGCATCTGCCCTCAACTGCTTCCCAAAAATCAGGAATGCCCCTGCAAGAGGCTGACAGGAGGCTGACAGAAGCTTGAGCTCTTGGTGCTTTTACACGTTGGCCCCGTAGACCAAGTCAGCTCAAACGCTACCAGTCAAGTATTCCAGAACTGGCCCTCCAGACTGGTCGGGAGGCTAGAAGAAAAAAGGCAAGGCACAATTTCCCATATACCACAAAAAATACTCCAGCAGATTAGATAAACTTTCTGGAAGGAGGTATAAAACCCTGTGCACTGCCTGCTCTTGCTCAGGGTAACCGCCTCTGCATTAGCCGCATGTACTCATGCAAAAAAGCTGCTCTGTGCAAACCTTTCCAGGCCCGAGGAACACGGCAGCGCAAACCACAAGAGACACAGAGCAGCTTTCAAACTGATATCCGACTTCTGAGTTATACCAGCATCGTTCACCACAAGTCAAGGCAGTGGAAAGGAACAGCCAGGCACACTCCTTTGCTGTGCAACCAAATTCGCAAGTCAGCTCCCATTTTAAGTCCCGGAGAAGGGGCAGAATCCAGTGGTTTTCCTTTGTATTACTCACTTCGGCTAACAGGAATCCCTAACCCGTTCAGAGTCTCCTTTGCAACTCCTGGCTTTTGTGCTGCCCCCGTTAATCATTTTTAATTGCTTTCCAGTCAATGCAAACTAAAAACCTCAGAATTTGGACAACTAGGAACTTTTTTTCAACATTTCATTGCTTATTCTCAAGGATAAACCTTTTGCCTGACAGAGCGTTCACAGGACAACAGATTAGTGAAAAGGGAATGACTTCTCATTACAGGATTTATTTTCTGTTCGCTGTACATGTGATGCTTCTAAAGCACAAAAAGCAGCCTCGTGTTCACTTGGAAAAGAGGTGCCAGTCCCCTCCCCAACTTCATTTCTTCCTTATTTCTTCCTATGTAGAGGCTTAATTTTGAAGAATAGAGAAAGAAGTAATTATTTCCTTCCGTAATAAAGGGAAACAATGAAGTTATAACTAGGTCATAAAAAGCTTTAATAAGCAAAAAATATATATATGTATGTGCCAAAAAGAATAGCTCTCCCGTGCAAACGAATCACAAGACACCAACACCTGCGGCAGAAAAGCCACCAGGACAAGTGGCAGAGGCCGCGGTGGCAGGACCCTGTCTGAACCTTCACTGACAACATCTGAGACTTCCCCTGATGCTCTGGCTCTTGGCTGTGAGATGTCAGGGGTTCAGAGCACTGAAGGATCAGGAATCTAGAGCAGCCCACGCTACATCGTTCTGAAACGACATGTGCCGGTTACGGCTGGGCACGGGGACTGTAACCAGTGCTGTGAAACCTGCTCTTCCCCCGGCCCGGCTCCGGCGCTGAGCCTTCCTGCTGGGTCTAGGCCACGTCAAGGGGCTGACCCCCCAATCCCATCAGGAGGGGGCCCCAATGAAATCAACCTGCTTGTAACAGATTTTCTTCCCACTGCCACTCCCCACTGTTACATTCACAGATGTCGTTGCTGCTCTCTTCTCCAGCCACTATTCTTTATTTATATGTACATACACACCCATTTGGTCAGCTTGACTCCAAGACTTCAACCATGTAGAACTAACTGTATCCTATTTTATTTTTTATGTGTTGGTACAAACAATTTTACACTTAAGGAACTTGAAAGACAAGTCGCTGTGACCACTACATGCTTCTGCTCAGCAAGAGGAAATGCAAGGAGCAGAAGGCAGAGTACAAGCAGCAGGTACCACCTGAAGACAAAAGTCTCCTGAAGGATGTCCCCAGTGTCCCTGCAACCAGCGTGTGTTTACCTTCTGATACAGACCTCCAAGAGCAAGATAAGCTAAAAAACTTATGGTTTTCCTTTGCTGTCCCATTTTATTTTTAGTTGCTACCACTCCACATGTTGCTGTTTAATTTTCAGGGCTTAAGGTTTTGTTCCCTTTAAAATGCCAAAAGAATCTCCCGTCCTGATTTAATCTTTTATTCCTGAAAAGCACTGGACTGAATCTCTTTATTTTCCTCTAAAAAAACAAAGGAAGTGACGGCAAGACGCCTTCCTGCTCCCAGGACACACGGAAAAGAAGTGGGAACAGAAAGCAAGGGCCAGCTTGAGTGTCTGTAGCAAGTGGTGTGTGGGCTGAGAACAAGACTAATGCTGGGAAGCCCAGATAACCAAAGACCCTCTGACGGCAGAAAAAGAGCAAACAGTCAGGTCTGAACAGCCTATAGCTCACAGGCACCTTGGCTGAACGCAGCTAATGTCTCTACCAGTCCTACAGGTGAAAGACAGCCAAGGCCTGGCTGCGGCTGGGTTCCAGCAAGCTCTTAGGAGCCGAGAGCCAACCCACAGCAGCCCTTCAGAAAAAGAAAGCGGATTTAAAGAGCAAGAACCTTGCTGCTGACTTAACCTAAAGCATCAGAGAAACAACCGCTTGCCCTGCAAGCAAATCCCGCTCTGCAGGAGCCCCGCGGCAGCGGGCGCAGCGCCCCGATGGCAGCACCGGGGACGGTGCCGCGCAGCGGAGCCCCGCTCCCCAGCCGGCTCGCTCATTGCTCGCTGTTCACTACACGCAAGCCCTGCGCCGTCTGCGCTAGTCTGTGCTTTTACAGGGACGTGGCACCACGTTCCTGGCTGCTCCAGAAGCCCCAGTAAGAAGGGGAGACCCCATGTCCTGCAATACGAACACAGAAGTGCTGTTCTCAGAGCCTCCTGTCCTTCTAAAAAGGGTCAATCCATCCAACGAGGGAAACGACCTCAGTGTCACAAAGTGAGATGAAGGTCAAGGTCTATGAAGAAGTTGGCCTGTGGGTTTCAAGCCTGGTGGTTCCAATCCAGGAGACCCTCCCCCAGAAAGGGGGCCTTGAGGCCACAACCAAATGCAATAAAGCTGCAAAAGGGGCAGTGCTCTCCACACGTCCCCATCGCTCACAGAGCAGGGCAAGGCAGCACTGGATCCCTCCCTCACCTGCGGCTGGTTCCTACCATCCTCTCCCCGGTGTGTAGCCCATCTGAACGTGGCTGGTAAAGCCTCAGTGCAGCCCCATGCAACCAAGTGCTGGAGAATTCCATATTTTTTAATATATTTATATATATGCATATATTTATATATATCACATAACTGTGAAACACCCCATCTGCTCACGTTACGACACTTTAAACACATGCAATTAGCTGAACTGAAATGGCATAAGGATCTGGATCAGGCAGTGTCTTTTTCCCTCCTCCCACAAGTCCCACCTTCCCCTCACCCCAACATATGGAGTGCCATATGATTTACTGAATGGATCATGCTAAAACCAGGGCCTGCAAAAGCTATTTTTAATACAGATTATGGGGGGATATTGTCAGTCCACGCTGCAGCATTATTTGCCTTAGAAGCTTGGTCTGCCACTATTTCTGGCAAGCCCCACTTGCAGCTCTGACAACTAATCTTCCAACTCTAAATATTTTTCTTCAGTGCTCTGAACTAAACCTCATTTTCCCTCCAAGGTACTTGCCTGCAAGCAGAGTAGGCCAGGTGAGAGTTAGTGCACTGCAGTTTTTCCTGCCCTTGCCATTCTGGACTAGCCCTGTGAGGTCCAACAAGGATCACAGTAATTAAATCCTGCTGCAAAGCTGA
This sequence comes from Crypturellus undulatus, assembly GCA_013389825.1. Taxonomy (NCBI): domain Eukaryota; kingdom Metazoa; phylum Chordata; class Aves; order Tinamiformes; family Tinamidae; genus Crypturellus; species Crypturellus undulatus. The sequence continues at coordinate 9,170 of VWPW01018667.1, forward strand.
GCTCCAGCTGCAAGAAGACACAGACAAAGCTACAAGATCTTTTACAAGGCCACAGTGAGCTCTACGGGGCATTAGAAATCCAAGGCAGGGCAGGGCACAGCCAGGTCATCACCGGCTTTGCGCGGCCACAGGTCACTCTTAGCTCACGTTACCTGAAGCTGCAGAGGTTCAAGAAGTGCCTTGCCTCCCATTTTTGAAAAGCAGTTAAATTATTGCCCATCTGATGTTTGCAACCAAATGCAGTGCCAGCAATGCAGAGTCAAGCCAAATCCAGGGGCAGAAAAAGCCTCCGGGTCCAGCTTTGAAGTGAACATGTCAAGCGCCAAGAGAAAGTGATTTCTCAGGAAAATGGCAACATTTTCCTCCATGATGAATTTAATTATTAGAAGAAAAGCAACTCTCAGACACACACACATGTCTGTGGAGATACACAGTTTATGTTTGCCTAAGTGATGCTCACCATTGGCTTTCTGATTTTACCTGAGGAAGCACAAGTGTTGCCTAGAGAAAATGGGAGACTGGGAGCAATGCTGGGTTTCCGGATATGGCTGGAGCAGAGATAAACCCGCTGGAGGTTCAAAGCTCCCAGCACTTCAGGAAGGGAAGCTGGCTGCACTGAGGCAGCTTTAGGAATATTTAGCAAAGCAGAAACTGGAACCGATGCATCACAAAACACCATAAATGACCATGAAGCTGTTACTTCATTCTATCGTATGACAATCGAAGACGGCCCCGTTGGGGCAGCGTCGCTCCGCAGGCAGAGCCGGCCCCGGCCGCACTGCGACTCCGCTTCAGAGCGGAGGGGCAAACGCATTCAGAAGCTCTTGGCAGCCGTGCCGGCAGTAGCAAAATAAAGGCAGGAGTTGTGTAGAGCGGGTCTGCGCTGCCAAATGAAGTCACAAGTGGCTTAGTTCACATTTCAGTCTTTTTATTATTATTGTTGTTATTATTATTATTAGGATTTGGCAGAAGTCTCCAGGAAATACCTTGCTGGTGATGTGTGCTGCTCCCAGCATGAGTTGCTTGGGAAGGCTGACCGGCTTTCCCTGAAAAGGAGAGCGGCACCATTTCCCAGCCACCAACACTGAACGCCGTTCAGTTAAGCAGCACTGAGACAATTTTTTAAATTTCTTTTTGAGATGTTAATATGCAGTGGGAACAAACCTTGCTAACAACAGTCATCTGTTCCCTCCTGGGGAAAAAAATCTGGACGCCATCTCCAGAAGAGAAGGAGTTTCACGCACACACACACACAGGTGAAAGTTAAGTTGTTATTTAACAGGGAAAAGCCTCAGCTCCCTTGGAGCCTTATAAAGAAAGGAATCTTGAAAGAATCCCAGCTTTCAGATGTGTAAACACACAGCCAGAATTCCTAGTTCCTCTGAAAAGAGAAATACATGATTCGCCAGCAGTATTTAACCAATTCCCATGCAAGGTAATGGGAATGAGTTGCTCCTTGCAGCAGCAGAACACGTGTGGTCTCACAGGGCATCTCAGTTGGAAGGAGCCCATGAAATTCTGCATGAACAAGAAATTTAAGCATTGGAGGATGTAAAATCCTTTTTTTTTTATTTAAAAAAAAAAAAAAAAAGAAAGAAAGAAAAAGGCCCAGTTCAGCAATAGAGAGAACATGAATTGAATTCATACAAAACTAGGCAAGCCACCTACAACTGTCAGATAAATCTTCCAGGGCCAACGAACCTTACATCCAACAGCTTGGTGCCAATACTTCATGAATCAACATAACAAATATTCACATAACTGTAACTACTGCAAGTGTTCCCATGCACATTCTTGAAAAATCAGAGTCCAGTTCCTTTGGTTGAAAACACAGAACTTGTGGCATCTCGAATGGGTGACCCAGGCAGCTGGTTACTCCCCACGCAGCCTTCTCCCCAGCGCACATCACACTCAGCCCTGTGTGCCAAAGCTCAGTTCACTCTTCCACGCCTGTCCTCATTTGCAAACAGGAGCGTTGAGCTCTCTTTCTAGCTCCTTGCTATAAGCTGGCGGGTTACACAACTACATAGAGGACTATTTCATAATATACTGGATTACTGAAGGAATGAGCTACTTCGAGAACATCTGCATAATACCAGCATGCCTTACATGCAAAATTAATCTTGCCAAAAACCGTCCTTACTTAAAATCTGTAGTAGACACAAATACTTAAAAAACCTGGGGGTAAGAAGCATAAAACACACAGAGGCTTGAGAAAACTATGCGAGACACAGCATCTTTAAACACCCATGTAAGAAGCTGTTTCAGAAACACCTCTTAGGGCACTGTGTAAAAAAAGGCCTGCTATTTCTGAGATGGTCTCCCATGGTTTTCCATGGCCAGCATCACTTCCATCCTTGTGTTTTACGAACCGCACAGGCTCACTGCTGTTCCTCCCAACACCTCCATAAATTCTTGATGGAAACACAGCTCTGGTCACCAGCCATTTACCGTTTGCTATTTCGTATCGTGGCTTCCCTTTCTCTTACAGCCACAGCTGTGCAGGCTGTGTGGAAGCAGCAATGACCAGATTTACAGTCATCACTAAAACAAATGAAAAGCCAGTGAACGCATCGGGGAACCTGAGGTGTCCTACTGTCCATCATGCCACATGTATCTCAAGTGGTTAGAAAACAGATAAAACTTAAACCCTGAGTATCCACAAGGCAGTGGGATGGCACAAAAACCATAAGGAGGGGCAGCAGGACAGACAGATTACTTGGAAGGTGAGCTAAGCGCAGAGCACTGCATTCCCTTCTCTCCCACCCTTTCGGCCTTTTTTCCCTTTCCATCCCGTATTGTCTCTCCGAGTTGCAATATAAAACTGCCCTTTGACAGAAACGCAGGGAAACACAAGGACACAGACAAGTTATTCACAACCCAGAAAATCTGCTTTCTGACTTAGACACAGCCGAAGACTCAACTCTCCAAGGCGTCTTGCTCCAAGCGCTTGATGTGGCTAAGGATAAAGCTGACAGGGCAGAATAAAAGCTCAAATTTAAGCAATCACTTGCTGAGCTGAACTGAATACAAGCACAGAGAGGACTTAAGAATATTACTAGACACATGTTGGCTTAATTCCTGCTGCAGCAGCTCCCCCCATCCCCACCTATGGGGCACAGCAGAGCTGCCCAAGCCAGGGCATTTCTTCATGAGAATTACTTGGGCTCACTCACACTGGTCATCCATGAGCTCCCATGTGCTGCAGCAACCAAAATAACCTNGAGCTGCCCCAGCCAGGGTATTCCCTCTGTGAACATGACAGAGGCATTTCTTCATGAGGATTACTTGGGCTCACTCACACTGGTCATCCATGAGCTCCCATGTGCTGCAGCAACCAAAATAACCTTATTTCAATGAGGCAAGAGTTATATGGAAAGACTAAATTAACAGGAGTTCAGAGAAGACTGGAAAGAGATTTGATAAAAGTATCATATTCAAACACTGAAGAGATTACTGTATACTGCAGGGCAGTATAAAGTAACAGTTACCATGGCCACGAAGATTTGGGTTAGTTATCAAGAGAAACTTTCTACAAGCAAGGGCAGGAAACCGAGGGGAAAGCAGCACTGGCCTCAGTGCACGAGCTACATCCCTGCACCGGGGTGAGAGACCCAGGCAACAAGCTGTAACCTCTTCCAGTCAACCCACTCCCTTCACCCAACCAGATACTTGGTTTAGCCATTTTTGCAGCTCCCAACACTGCTGGTTCTCCTGTTGGTTACTGTGATTCGCCATTTTACAGAGCATCATTGTCCAAACTGCCAAGCTCCCTCTGAGCTGGTGTCCTGCTGCGAGGGGCACCACAGAGCCTTTCTGCTGCATTTTAACCTCCTGTATCCAGGATGGGCAACGCACCCCGGGGGACACAGGGCTACGGTGTGGAGAGGCAGCCCTTTCACACCCTGGCCACAGCATTTGGCAAGAAAAGGCCACTTAGAGCATGAGAAAAACCAACATTCTGCCTAGGCCATAAAAAGATTAACTATTCCCCAAACTCCCTGGGAGGTTCCAGGGAGAGACAGGACAGCCTCAGCCTGACTAAAACCCTACTGGCACACGTGGAGCCAGGCTCATCTCGAGCAAAAGGCGCTTGTAAGTCTTGTACCCGCTGCACCACTCACTGGAAGAACTTCCACACAGAAGGAGCAGTCAAGCACTGGAACGGGCTGCCCAGGCAAGCAGTGGAGGCACCGTCTGGCAGGGTCCAAGAAACGTGTGCACGAGGCACTTAGGGACATGGTTTAAGAGGGATGGTGTTGAGGGACTCTATCTCGAAGGTCTTTTCCAGCCATCGCGATTCTATGATTCTCTGAGCACAGACCTGCTGGAGCCCAGTGCAGCCCGTGGCCGGGACTCACCGTTAGTTCACTGGAACGGCCTCCTGTCCGCAAGGGATCCCATGGGCCCCATCCCCGCGCTGATCGCGGGGCATAAGGCACCGCAGAGGCCTGGCGTGCAGGCACGCTGTGACTATCCCATCTCCTCCAAGGGCCTAACAAGGGCAGAAACAACGGAGAAAGCAAATATCCCAGAAAGGGCAAATAATCGTGGAACAAGAACATTCACTTGGATTTGTCCGGGTTTTGCTGCCTCTGGTCCCCCAAATGAAAGAGAAATTGCAGTGACACTGACACTTTTTGTCTAAACAGATTTTTTTTTTCCTTTCCTGAAACCTTTTATACTGAACCAACCGCACTGACACGGTAAGGGTTTCTGTGGGGAGTTAGCAGCTTGCTCAGTGGGGAAGGCTTCAGTTTGCCTCTGTGGCAGCCAGAGTAACTCCGACCAACTCGTATGTTTCTCTGGGAGAACCCAAACCCCCACAAGGAGCAAGTAGCGCAATTCAGTGCCTCAACCAGCATAAAGTATGAAGGAAAACACTTGCATTCCTTCATTCGTATGATGTAAGTACTCAGCTTGTTCTGATTCTAAAACTATTATTTTAGCTGGCTCAGCTTCTAACTAAAGTCAAATTTTTTTTATTTTAAGTAGCTTGTGCTAGAGGGCAGAGAGTCCATATTTTATACCAGGGTTCTTATTAAAATCTCTCTGTTGTTTTAAACTCAAGTTAACTATTAAAGCACATAAATCTAAGACCTGTAAATTAAGTAACTAGTTTGAAAATGGTCTCAATTCTAAGTCAGATTTTGGAAAGACTTCTTTCGTATTTTAATGGTTAAACCTGTTCCAGGAAGGGGAGAAAGGCACATTCACAGCCTTGAAGGGAAGGATTGTCTGGCAAATGCCACTCTGTTTCCCACTTCTGCCATATACTCATGCCAGTTTTTGTTTTGCTACTGAATTCCCCAGTCTCTTTCTTTATATTGTATCCACACATAAAAGCAGAAATTGCTCCTCTAAGTGATTTTTTGCAGGGTAAAATATGCAACAGTTCAATAGCAATGCTGTCCATGTTTCCTGTGATCCGCGTGAGGTCCCCTTCCTTCTCCATCACTTCAAGGGGAGTTTCCGCAGCATCCGTTGGGAAAAAAGTCCTTAAATACTGAGTTTACAAAGCATTTAAGCATCCATATGACTTTAAGCACTCACACAACCCATTCTTATTTAGTGGAGCACTTAAGCACTTACAGTAAATCATGTGCTTGGTGGCTTTGCTGATTCGAGGCCCGAATGTTGTTTCTTTACAGAAATATCCAGCTTGCACCGTGCAGCTGGAACGCGGCCGGCAGCCAGGAGCTGCAGGTCTCACCGGTTTCAGCTAACAAAACGCAAGGTTAGCCAGAGAGCCCACTATGAGCAGTGCATGAAAGGCCCTGATTGGGATCACATGCTTGGCAGGTGTCAGTAACTTGCTGTTAAAAGAAATAAATGCACGCCTTAACAAAAGCAAGAGGACCTTTGGAAAGCAGCAGCGAATACAAGTGCTCCCCAGGATGGAGGCAGGTCTGCACACGAGCTAACCACAGCTGCAGGTTTGGAACTGGGCACCTGAACACCCAGAACACCAGTGTCAAAGCCCCTTGTGCTGGTGCCCTTTTCATTTGCTTGTGTTTCTTGGCTGTCATCACCATGGCTGCACATTCAAAACCAAGCGATGCCCATCTCTTTCCCTCCCCTTCTTCCAGCCAATATGGACTGGATTTAGAGTGGCTTTTTAGATAACTTTTTAGATTTACACACACACACAGCCCCAAAGCTGTTCCAAGGAGCGAGGCTCCCTCTTTTGCCCTTTGCAGGTCCCAGAGTTCCCTATGGACTGCTGGACGGGATGTCGGCACACAAGCCGAGCTGTGCACAAACTGCCTAGCGGCTCTCACCTCGAGCCCACCACAAGGGCAGCCTTGCTGGCCCCGTGCATGTCCCATCCATCACCAAGTAAAATCCTCAGTTTAAAACCACAGCCTTCACATTTTAAGCCACCAGCAGATTTTGATGCATTGATCCACTATTTACCTGTTCTAATGCCTCAGTTACAGTAACTGAAACTGAAAGTTTACAGTAAATCCTAAACGATAACAAATCACTTCACCCAATAATGATACTTTTTCTTCCCGTAGATGACAATGGGAAAAATCTGTATTTATTGGCCTCCAAACGAGGGCGGCAGGACAGTAAGATGCTTCTCTTTGAGAAGAGCCCAGTTTTCGTGTACACAAAAGAAAGTTAACTAGGACACCATGAACTCTTGCTGAAGAGGAACCTGAGCCAGCAGGATGCGCAGGCAGGATCAAGCTGTCCTCAGAAAGCCCCAGAGGAACAGAAGACACTAGGCGCATATCTCCACCACCAGTTAAGAGCCAGCTGTCACATCAGACCCACCATCCATACTGCAAATCCCTTGCTCGTGCTGAGGGGATGCTTTGAATCACGCTCTCTGGATGGAGATTAACCATATTCAGCACCGTAGCATGGGTCCAGACTATTAATGTGATCTGCTTCGTTCTTCACGGCATAAACCTAGCGCAGAGAGGTGCAACAGCTACCTTGGAAAGGCCTCGTTCCCCAGAGCACCACAATGGAACAGCAGCATCTGAGCTCAGGCCCCGCAGGAGGGAAGCAGAGACACGGAGGAATGTGAACCAAGAGAGTTCACTGGAAATGCCCCAAAAGAAACACGCTCAGGAATCTAAGCAAGCTACTTTTATAAAGCCAGGATCCTGGTGCGGTCACGGAACAGCATCGCGGACCGGCTGGGGCTGAGCCTCTGAGGACCGGCTAGCGCAATCCCCGCACCAAGCAGTGCTGCCCCTCAGTGCGCGCTTATACAGGAGAAGAGTATTTAAAGCCCAATCGTATTAAAAAGATGCTCAGGAAAACAGAGTTCTGCACGCTAACTGGTCAGGTCAGTAGATGTTAGAGTGAGGCCTTTCCTGTGTAAAAACATTGACATTCCACTTTGTTATGAACCACGTCATCAGGGTCTGGATTTGCACAGCCCTAAGCAGAGCCTGTGCCTTGACTTGACATTGCTCTCCAAGGTTCCACTTCGTTATGAACCACATCATCAGGGTCTGGATTTGCACAGCCTTGACTTGACATTGCTCTCCAAGGCGCTGGGCTGGGACACTCCTCCGGAGGACCCGGGAGCATTTTCTGCTACACAGGGTCTGAGCCACTGAGTCAGCACAGGCTGCGTGTGAACTTGTTCTGCTCTTTACTCCCTGTTCATTCCTCTAGGTGCAAGTCAGGAACAATCCCACTGCTGTCATCCAAATTACATCAAGGAAAGAGAAGAGAACACAGCCTTCTAAGCGCAGGATGCACTATCCTGTCAGTAGTCTGCATCAAACTCCGCAAGCCATTCTAAGTTCACAGCAACATGAATGTTTTATACGCTATTTGTTAACCATCTTTGCTGTCCTTATACAAGAGCAACACAGAAAGGGCAGGAGGGGAGAAGGCTCCATAAGAACTCAACATTGCTGCTGTTAGAGGAAAAAAAAAAAAAAAGAAAAAAAAAGAAAATGAAAAAAGAATGACATGGAGAAGGTGACAAGAGCAAAACCAGATGGTGGAGGAAAAAGCCCACACAGGGTAGCGAAGGAGGCAGTTCTCGGGGCAGCCTCACGCCGGGGGCACAGTAAGGATTGATTCAGCACCAAGGGCTCCAAGAGAGCAGCCTCCTTTGAGAGCCATCCCATAGAGACCAGCCAAGCCACATTAGGGCTCACATGCCTGGTACCAGCTCTTAGCAATGCTCCTTGCTCAGAGAACCCTAAGGCAACCCCCAGGTGATGCTTCCTCTCCTGCTGGGAAGTGTCTTGCACCCCATCTCCCTTCACACAAGCGGAGGAGGGCGAGAGAAAGGCCTTGGCAGCATGCAGGGTTCAGCGCAATGTAGGACAGCCCTCACTCAGCACCATGACACTGGAAGGGCAACTGCTTAAAAGCCAGATACTGGGGCAAGCCCTTGTGGCATCAGTTCAATAATGGCTTGCTACACTTCTGCAAGAAAGCAGCAGCCTCAGAGAATACAACTGAGGCCTTTGATGCTCCTCAATTAGCTGAAATAAAAGCAAGTGCTGCCGTGAAAGGACTGGCCACACTGGCTGCCACCCACAGAAGCCCCAGAACAACCTGTGCTCTTTGCTGCTCCAGTATTTCTCAAGCACCTGAGGAATTGGCATGGCCTGGTCCACACCCTTGTCCACAGCCAGCTCCTGCAAGTCCTTGCAATTCTCAATCACGGCAAGGGAAAGCAAACAAACAAACAACTCTACTGCTCAAGCCCATCTTAGGGCAAAGAAGTCTGTGCCTTCTCAAAACCGGGGCTAAGATGGGTGCTCGGGGCAGTTTTGCTAAGGGCAACACAGTTGCACAAATGCATATGCACAACCACCTTGTACCATGAGAAAGTTTTAAACATTTGAGCTGAGCAGAAATCATCTCTTGCATCCAGCCCCTTGCTGGATGGCTGACAGGAGCTGTCCTTCCCTCAGGTTCTATTTCCACACTTTTCCTTTAGTGAGCTGCAGTAGGAGAAAAGAGCCCTAAGACAAGCGCACCGTGTCCTCCCCACGCTCTCAGTGCAGGTGACAGCAACAGGACCACAGCCGTCACACTGGATGGGACTGACCAGCCCTCCCTTCCACCTTGTATCCCATCCCCTATGGGGGCAGACTCGAGATATTTTAGCAGACAGTCTCCATTCTAATCTTTCCTGCACACTGTTCCAGTCCTCCTGCAGGGTCACTGACCAGGAACTCCGTATGCCTGGAGCCGGAGGGGAGCTCACAGAAAGAGTCTTCTGCAGGAGCAAAACTTCAGTCCTATCTGTGCTCCTATGACAGCGCTTGCCTTTTCTTCTGGACAAAGGAAGCCAAACGTTTCCTGAAGTGATTGGAAACAACAGCATTCCAAGGCAACTTTATTTACATTATTATTTACTATCTACATCCTCAGTTTATTGCTTAAAAATAAATGCCTCTAAACAGTCTACTTACAGCACTAGCTGATTAATTCAGTATTTTTCAGTTATCCACAGTTATTTAACTGCAAAAGAGAATCCAAACAAAAACAGAACAGAACCAAATAACTCAGGAGTAACAAAATGTCCTCCTGTTCTTTGAGATATTTTCAATATGAACTGCTTGGAGGCTGTTCTGTTACACCATTGCTTCATGAGTGAAAATGAACAAGGCCTTTCAGCCCAAAAGGTGACTTAGAGAACTGTTTACGGAAGAGGAGAGAGCAAGAAGGTAGCAGGGTGGCTCTGCCTAATACAGCACGGAGACGTGTCCNCAAAAGAGAATCCAAACAAAAACAGAACAGAACCAAATAACTCAGGAGTAACAAAATGTCCTCCTGTTCTTTGAGATATTTTCAATATGAACTGCTTGGAGGCTGTTCTGTTACACCATTGCTTCATGAGTGAAAATGAACGAGGCCTTTCAGCCCAAAAGGTGACTTAGAGAACTGTTTACGGAAGAGGAGAGAGCAAGAAGGTAGCAGGGTGGCTCTGCCTAATACAGCACGGAGACGTGTCTGTATCTTTCATCTTTGAAAGATCCTGGAGAACGGGGGAGGTGCCGGAGGACTGGAAGAAGGCCAATGTCACGCCAGTCTTCAAAAAAGGCAAGAAGGAGGACCCGGGCAACTACAGGCCGGTCAGCCTCACCTCCGTACCTGGAAAAGTGATGGANAGCCTCAGAGAATACAACTGAGGCCTTTGATGCTCCTCAATTAGCTGAAATAAAAGCAAGTGCTGCCGTGAAAGGACTGGCCACACTGGCTGCCACCCACAGAAGCCCCAGAACAACCTGTGCTCTTTGCTGCTCCAGTATTTCTCAAGCACCTGAGGAATTGGCATGGCCTGGTCCACACCCTTGTCCACAGCCAGCTCCTGCAAGTCCTTGCAATTCTCAATCACGGCAAGGGAAAGCAAACAAACAAACAACTCTACTGCTCAAGCCCATCTTAGGGCAAAGAAGTCTGTGCCTTCTCAAAACCGGGGCTAAGATGGGTGCTCGGGGCAGTTTTGCTAAGGGCAACACAGTTGCACAAATGCATATGCACAACCACCTTGTACCATGAGAAAGTTTTAAACATTTGAGCTGAGCAGAAATCATCTCTTGCATCCAGCCCCTTGCTGGATGGCTGACAGGAGCTGTCCTTCCCTCAGGTTCTATTTCCACACTTTTCCTTTAGTGAGCTGCAGTAGGAGAAAAGAGCCCTAAGACAAGCGCACCGTGTCCTCCCCACGCTCTCAGTGCAGGTGACAGCAACAGGACCACAGCCGTCACACTGGATGGGACTGACCAGCCCTCCCTTCCACCTTGTATCCCATCCCCTATGGGGGCAGACTCGAGATATTTTAGCAGACAGTCTCCATTCTAATCTTTCCTGCACACTGTTCCAGTCCTCCTGCAGGGTCACTGACCAGGAACTCCGTATGCCTGGAGCCGGAGGGGAGCTCACAGAAAGAGTCTTCTGCAGGAGCAAAACTTCAGTCCTATCTGTGCTCCCATGACAGCGCTTGCCTTTTCTTCTGGACAAAGGAAGCCAAACGTTTCCTGAAGTGATTGGAAACAACAGCATTCCAAGGCAACTTTATTTACATTATTATTTACTATCTACATCCTCAGTTTATTGCTTAAAAATAAATGCCTCTAAACAGTCTACTTACAGCACTAGCTGATTAATTCAGTATTTTTCAGTTATCCACAGTTATTTAACTGCAAAAGAGAATCCAAACAAAAACAGAACAGAACCAAATAACTCAGGAGTAACAAAATGTCCTCCTGTTCTTTGAGATATTTTCAATATGAACTGCTTGGAGGCTGTTCTGTTACACCATTGCTTCATGAGTGAAAATGAACAAGGCCTTTCAGCCCAAAAGGTGACTTAGAGAACTGTTTACGGAAGAGGAGAGAGCAAGAAGGTAGCAGGGTGGCTCTGCCTAATACAGCACGGAGACGTGTCCCTCATGCCCCCAAATGGGCCCGGAGCCGTGGGGGTCGCTGCCGAGGGGGCAGTGCTGGCTCCTCTGCTCAGATCTGCCCCAAGCTGCTGAGCCTGAACTATTACTGTAGCAGAGAAACGTCACCAGCGCTGCCAGGGAAGCATTGGTGACATCTCAGCACCCCCCTCGCCAACTCTACTTCCTCTCTTCATGAGTATAAGGAATCATTTGTTCACTGCAAGCTAAGAAGTAGCTAAGGCATTTGAAGGACCAGTATCCAAAAAAAGAAAAAGAAAAAAAAACAAGGAAAAACCCAAAGGCAGTTTGACAAATACTTCCCCTTTCCAAGATCAGAGAGCAGACAGGTTAATAAACACTTAAAATATAGTCAAACGAGCATTCAAGACACCAGTCTGATGGCAGGAGAACACAACTGTTGCTAGATGCGACTTGAACAGACTGTGCTTCAGATGCCAAATGACTTTGGAGTTTAAATTCTCAGTGTCTTTTGTCAACAGTATCTGTGAGAAGCCAGGGGTGTTCATCTTCCTAATTAAGTACCTAATTATGCTACTCTTGCTACAAACCAGTCTGATTCTTTGCAAGCGCCAAAACCTACATACACTTTTTCCATAGTGAGGGAAGCGCCCCTTTGCTCTGTGCTAACTTCCCCGGCATTCTGATCGCAGAACATGCATCTTTGAGAGCACATTTCAGATCAAATCCAAGGATGGCATTTACAGAGCTGGGCAGGTGAAAACATTGGCTTAAGAGGGGCCTAATCCTTGTTGAATCTAAGCACTACTCCAAAACTTGCAGTCTGGGAACCAAGACCTATCACTGCATTGCCCCTTTTTTCCCCCTTTTGAATTTCTAGGAAGCTGGCTATCAGAAAGCTACTCAAGCAAAATTCCTAGCTTCACAAAGCAGTGTCTCCAACCAGTCTCCAACAGGAGATTAGCTGCTTTTTGACAGGTTCCCAGATTCCTGAAGTCCTGGGAGAAGGTTCAAGACTGACTGGTTTAAACACACACGTGACTTGCAGCTCGACAGTCCTGTAATTGCAGCCAAGATATCCACTTACTTCAATGCAAAGTGACTTTTCTCAGCGACTCCTCTCAAGTCTCTACCATCCTGTACTCTTAGTCTCCTATTTCCTCACTTTGCCATGTGCTTGGGCCTCTCTTCGCCTGCCCCGTGACAAGGGGCTTCAGCCTGTCAGGTTCTCCAGGCTTCTCTGTTGACCTTCACTCACTCGCAGCTCCAATCAAACCATAATCTGGATACCCATTACCTCCAGGGCTTTTATTGGGACCTTTTAAGATTGTCATCTGCCCCAGCTGCAAGAACCATTAGAGTAATAGAATGCCAAACAGAAACAACATCAAAAAAAAGAAAAAAAAATGTAGTAAAAATAGAACTGGCTAGAAACCAGAACCCACAAGAAGATCTGGCTTACAGGAAATTGCCCTCATCAGTTACTAGATGGGAAATTCTTTCCCATGTATTACACAGTCCATGCTGAGACAGGAGGAGTGTACACACACACACACACTGAATAATCAATATCACAGATGCAAGCTAGCAAAGGACAAGCCACCTGGCAATCTTGTATGCTGACATGGCTGTGAGGTAAAGGGAAAGGAGAGGTTATTTTTTAATCAGTGCCAGCAAAGCAGGCAGGTCCATGGAAGGTTCTTTGGCCATTATCTAAGTTTCAGTTATTTAGATGAGCTTTAAAGTATAAACCTTAAGCTGTTTCAGCCAACACAAATGGCAAAGCAGTGTCAACAAAGCAGCAAGAGGTGCCCCGTGAAGCACAGGTGCAGCCTGCAGAGCCCCTGCTCACACACAGCAGCCTTATTCACCTTAATGAGGCCTCTTTGCTCAGGTCTTAACATGCTGTTTCACTGCCACAGCATTACGCTTGTTTTTCCTGTGCGACTCTAATTGAGCTTAATAGCACACTGTTTAGCCCCAGTTCCAGCCATAACTCACCTAGTGCTGTTTAATACAAAAATGCCAACTTTCCACGCTGCCGCTACAAGTATTTTTGTTGGGGAACAAGCAGGGGTTTGCGCAGATGTGGCTGGGGCGGCACAACAGGGTCTAGGCCACGACTGATGCCCAGCAGCTTCAGGCCCCCACAGGCAGCCAGCACGGCCCTACTCGCCCCAAGTGCCCGGTCGCGACTTCAAAGCGCTTCGCGCGGCTCCTCCGTTGGATCCGCAGCGGGCAGCGAGCTGAAGGTTTCTCTCAGAAACCAACTATTTGCTGGCAATTTGTTTTTGTTTACGAAACCAATTCTCCTCAGAGCAGCACTGCCAACATGCTCTCGCCAGCAGCACCCCGGCCGAGTGCTTCTCAAGTAGGTCATTAGCCCGAGTTTTATACATCCTGAAGTCACCCGGGATGCCGAGGGGAGCGAGTGGGTTTTGAGCGCGGCCTCCTGCCCACCATTCTCCTCCTCTGCCCACCAGGTGCCAGGACTGCTGCACGTAGAGCCCCTGCACCGCGTCCCTGCGGCGCCGCAGCCTGTCCCTGTCCCAGCGACGGCCTCTAAGGACACAGGGAACATTCACTACCAAACGCATCCCGGGGTGGCCCGGCACCACCTCCCGCACTTGCCCCCCACAAGGAGGGAACAGCAGAAAATCAGTAATTCCGAAGTTAGCTGTTAAGGCCACTCATTTATGCTCATTTTATCTCCTTTAAAACAATCTGCTGCAACAATCATGCAGCAGCTGGTCCTATATTTCTCTTGCAATTTTTTTTTCATTTATATTAAAAAAAAAAAAATCAACTACCCACATTATGCAGAACTGTGTTTTCACCCAGTACTCACAATAAAATGGATACCGAAAGCTCTAGAAAAATAATCAGGTCATAATCATGTTTGTTTATGGAAATCTTTTATCTCCTAGTAGCTAGCAGATAGAAAAAGCGAACTGAAAGTTATTTTTTTAAAAAGATACAGTAAAGCCTGAACTCCTAGATCCTGGAGGCACTGCTGCTCCCTTTACAGCATTGCTCCCTGCACACATCCCTGTCAAAGAGGTAGGGCTAAACGCCATATCTCTCTACCAAAGAGCCTTTAAGAATAATTTTGCAGATGATCTATGAGAAGTTTGAATGGAGGCTCTTCTCACACCCTTGCAAGGTTCATGTTTGCTGAACTCCCACCCTGTCCTCGAGGGCCAAGTTTTCTTTACTGCTTTATAATACATGGCCTGGAAGGGGGTAAAAATGGTTTGCCTTCTCCTCCAGATAAACTTCTCTAGGACACAGTTGGTCTTAGCACCTCATGGAGTCCTTGCAGGCCCCAAAACACTTCACTACTGTTCAAGCAAATTTAAAAGTTTCTGCCTCATCACAGCAGCTGAGAGGCCCAGCTTTAAGTTTCCTGCTTTCATAGCAATGCTCTAAGAGCAATGAGCTTACAGCGCTGCAGGTCCCATCTGCCCGGCCCCTCTTCATCGCAGCGGGGATGTGAGAGCTCCCCATTTCTCTCCCTTTGCCTAGTGGCCTTTCCAGCTGGGATTGATCGCACACCTAATAAGTCCCAAGATGCAGAAAACACCCAGAAGGCTTTTTCTTTTTCCTGCAAAATTACAGGCAGTAGTTGTTGCACTAATGCTACCTCATCCTGTGCTCCTGCAGCAACAGCAGGCAAAAAGAATGCAACATGACAAAAAAAAAAAAAAAATCCTAATTGCTGCATTTGGTGCAGATACAGGACATCCTCCAGACGTCTGGCTTGCACAGGATCTGGTGTTTCACAGATGTAAGCATGGCCTGATCCAAGTAATTCGTTTTCTTAAATGGTTTATTTGCATAAGGCTGTCAGAACCTGAGAGGAGGCAAAACCCAGGCGCAGCAGCAGGTGCTGCCCTATCTCAGACCTCAACATTGATTAACTCCAGCTTAGGGGCTCATCCCAAGGACTATCCAGCTGCTGCTAGCAGCACAGGACCCTTTTCCCATGCTGTGCATGGAGGCACTTGTGGCCCAGCAGGACGCAGGGCATAAACCCAACTGCGTTGCTGCAAGACCCTCCACACTGCTCAGAAACTTGGATCCTGGGTCTACCGCTATGAATGTCAGTGGAAAAACTACAGCTGACTTCATGAGAGCAAGATTAAAGACTCATCATATCACTTACTTATTGGTGATGAGTTCACAAAGGCACGAGGACAGAAGGAATAGAAATAGAAATCTATGGACAGGAAACCAGCTGGGGTTGTAACAGAAAAGCTTCCTTCCATGGACAAGTGCTGCACAGTCAAATGCTCTCCCACCAATGACAAAAATATGCCCGAGTTGCAGAAGCCATGATGCTCAGAGGGTATAAAAGTGAAACAAACCTTGTGAGCAGGGACATTTTCAACCGGCCAGCTCTTACAGGAAGTAAAAACAAGGTGTATTTTGGGGAGTACAACGTCTTCACTACTCTTTGGAAAAACTTGTCTTTTCCCTCCAAGCTGTATCAGACAGTCTAACACAAGATGTTTCCCCTCCGAAGGGACTTGTTTTGCTTAATTTAAGCTTTTCAGGTCAGAAGTAAAGGACATATTGTCTCTTCTCTACTAGTATCTCAGCAGACGTCACTGTTTTATTACAAAGAAAGGGTCTGGCTCCTGCTCCCATTGAAGTCAATAGCAAAATTCCCACTCATTGCTATGGAGGAGGATCTAATCCTACTTGCTATCATCATCCTGCCTCCAGGAGGTAACGAGATCTTTTTTACCCCACTGAATTACTAAAATAAGAAAAGAAGAGCATTGTAAGAGCTTGCTGGCTGATTCAGTAATTTATACCACATAAATGAATTGCATCAGAGTATTTGAAGATTGAGCATTAAGTAGAAGCAAACGCTGGCACTTCTACAATATGCTGTTTCCTTTTAAAAAGTTGTGTACCACCTGTTCCTTCCATTTGCTGTTTTTTCCTAAAGACACCCCTAGCAATGAAATTAGTCAGTAAAACAACCCACTAACATGTGCTTGGTTAACTAACTAGCAGCCAGGAGCTTCTGGCATCAGTAAGAACAACTTTCTCAGATAGTCCCTCAGTAAGTGTTTGCTGGCCCTGCCCCTGGGCTTCACATCTGGTGGTTGGTAGAACATCAACTAAAGCATTTGCTATCACTCAGGAAACAACCACTTTTTCAACTCTGCATCTTTATAAATGTCAGGCAATGCAAAACAAAGCTGCCCTTAAAAGGACTACCTATTTCTGTATATTCACAGTCCCAGGCTTTGAATCAGTGACTTGACTCAGCAGGGCTTTGGACATGTAGTCTGAATGCCCAAATTCATCTGAAAAAGAATCAGAACCAGCCAGTTCTCCAGCGGAGCAGAACTGCCTCACCCGAGCTGCCTTGGGTAGGCTCAGGCCAAGCAGCCCTGCAGCTCGGCAGGCCCAGCACGGCGGGCAGAGCCGGTTCAGCACCGCGTGGGTGCCAGCTGTTCTGGTAACACGTGTGCATAGAAGCAACAGCCACAACCCTCATTCAAGGCCTGGCAGAGATCCTGGGGCTGACGAGCTCCGTTTGCCCATCCTGCTCCCGTGTTTCCGAGGAGGAAGACATCGCACCGGCACCTTCCCTGCTGCCCCATACGTGAGCAAAGGAGACTGCTGCGTAGGTTGGCAAGGTGCAGTCCCAGGCCACGAGGCAGGGCTGGTTACACCCACACTGTAACAGCCTCTATCCTGAATTGCTGCATCCCATCTAGTTCTGTTCCCCAGCAAAAGAGAGTAGAGACTGATAATAAGAAGCTCTATAAACCACCTAGATTTGCAGATAGGAAGAGCTAAATTTATAGGTATGAGACTTCTTTTTACTTCTCATATGACACAGGCTCTAGTTTTAGAAATAAATTTTCCTTAATTCAAAGAAATCAAGAAAAAATTGTCAAGAATATCTAAAAAGACAAAACTTCCAGGCAAACAAGTGCCTGTAAAGATAACCATCCTGTTAAATACTAGTTTTTAGGATATGTTTGGTAATTCTTGTTTACCTGCTTGCTTAATTAGGACACAAACAAGATGACTTATCTATACATGACCTGCACAACTCGAGAGTTGCTCATCTAGAGCCTCCGCTCTCCCTGGAAGGGCAGCAGGGCGAGCACAAGGACAAGTAACATTTATAACAGAACAAATATCTTTATATAAAGAGGCAATCATATGTATTAACTACAGGATATATAAAGGGCATAGTAACAACAACTTAGTGTATTTCCTGTCTCCTCCTCAGTTAATTCCGCACAATTTGGACAGACAGTGCAAGTCAACGTGCTGCCTTGGGAACCTGGAGCTCCTGTCAGTGCACGTAAGCACAGCCTCTCTCAGAGGAGAGCCCAGCAAAGTTGGGAATTCCTTCCTTTTCCCTAAAAATAAGTAAATTAAAAGGCAGAAAGAACTCTCCTTGACTTCACTACAAGCAGCCCAGATCCTTAGTCTCCATTCAGGTTACTGGAGCTGGCTGTGGTTACAGCTTTGAAAGACTCGTCTCTTCCTGGACATTAACTTCCTGCCTAAAGATTCATGTTCACTGCACATGAACATGCACAGGCTGACAAAGGAGCAGCTAAAAGAAGAGTTCTGTCTTCTTAAATCAAAGCAAGACCCTGCCTGACAAGACAAGGATTAACATCATGAACAGGAACTCAGTAGTTTAATTTTACATATGTTGACAACTGGAGACTGAAAAATTTTCATGCCTCACCTGTTTCCCTCGCTACCTCTCACAAGTGCACACACAGCGAGGCTTATTTGACTGCAGCAGTTCTCTTTAGCATCTCGAAAACCCAGCGTTGCTGCAGCGCAGCCCGTCACTGCTCACGATGCAGGAGCAATGCAGTGCTGAGCCGAGCAGACACCCTCCTCGGAGGCACAAGCAGAGGCTGCAGCTCTCGCGCCAGGATTACGCTCTGCAGAGGGGAGTCTGCAGAAGGGAGNATTTTACATCTGTTGACAACTGGAGGCTCACTGAAAAATGTTCATGCCTCACCTGTTTCCCTTGCTACCTCTCACAAGTGCACACACAGCGAGGCTTATTTGACTGCAGCAGTTCTCTTTAGCATCTCGAAAACCCAGCGTTGCTGCAGCGCAGCCCGTCACTGCTCACGACGCAGGAGCAATGCAGTGCTGAGCCGAGCAGACACCCTCCTCGGAGGCACGAGCAGAGGCTGCAGCTCTCGCGCCAGGATTACGCTCTGCAGAGGGGAGTCTGCAGAAGGGACAGGGACGATAGCGTGAATCCAGCAGAGCTGCCCACGCAACCTGCTGCACTGCCCTGCCACCCAGCTGCCTGCAATGAAAAGGAGGCAATGGAGACCCTTTTACCTCCAGAGTTGATAAGACCAACTCAAAGGCTGTTGTTTAGACTCAGGGATTGGGCTACAGATGTCCACAGAAAGAGAGACTGATGCCTTCAGACACTGGAAAGATCTATGACCTTCAAGAAACAAAAGACGGGAACTTGCAGCAAAATAGTATTTAGCTGCTCTCATTTTGTTGTTTTTCACTCGTGTCCCTCCAACAGCCAAAAGCTGCCTGCACCCATTACACAATCTTCTTCCAAACAGATGATGCCAGGGCACGCTGGAAACCCGTGGATCAGCATTTCTTTGTGCCCATGCTGTAAATTGGTGCTTTTTATAAACAACCTCAGTAACATTTCAACAAAGCAGAACAACGAACCCTCAAACATGGAGCTGCACGTGGCGCCTGCCTTGTCTATCAATGCACTTCGCAGAGAACGTTCTTGGCAGCCACTAACCCTAAATTCAAAATGAGAAAAAAGAGGAAGGCCGTGTCAGAGGTCCAGCTTACAGTGCTTGTACTCAGCAGCACTGGCACTCGGATAGTGCAACTCGCTCCCATAGGACATTTCCTACAGAAAACAAACATCTGCACAAAAAAGTTGGCAAAAATTTTGATGCCTTTTTATTTCAAGTTTCTGCTCTGCGCCATAAACTCTTCCACTGTACAGCCCAGTAAATGCACTTGCTGTTTCTTGTTTAAGAGCACCACCAACATATACAACACAGGGACAAGAGGAGTCCCGTCACAAACAATTTTTTGTTTTGTTTGAATAAACTAAAGAGATTCACTACGCAACCCATTCTAGTAAAATCAGATATGTGCAGCGTTGCTGGTGCTCAGGAATGACTGATATGAGACCAAAATAAGCAGAAATCCCACCTCTGAGTGTAGCTGTCACGTTGTCAGTCACAGGTCAGGTTTCCAAAATCTGAAACAAAGCAGAATGCCTGTTAGTGGCAACTATTAAAGGAGACAGGCTCTTACATTTTATTAAATGAATTAAACATTGATGAATTGCATCATGCGATTAAGAAATACCTTCATTCTTTGCCTTTGGTAACAAGGACAAAGTTCTGCCCAGCTTGCCTTTCCAGTGACCAAAGCCTTCCCTGCCACCATAGGCAGGATTGGAGTTTGATAGAATATCTAAAGGCCTTTTATCGCAGCAAAGATCTGCAAGCAGAAGGCCTCTTACGTGTCCAGATTCACCAGGCATGATTCACCAAAGATTCCAAAAGATAACAGGCCCCACCAAAAGTACAAGGAACCAGCGAACAAGTAAGAACGTGGCTAGTACAACATTTTATCAAAACCTTCCTTGCTTGAAGAGACACCATAATTACACCTCAGTGAAAAGAGATTCCATCACAAGCTGCAGACCACACGGATGAGACCTACAAACTGGTATCACACAGGTGAGTATCATGTATCCCAGAAATGCTTCAGTGAGGAAGTGCTGCCAATCAGCTACAGGAGAGCAGCTGCGGCACAAGGACTCTCAAATCCTCTCCCAGTGCTACAAGACCTTGGGCATGTCCTTAACTGCTTTGTGCACTGGCTACTACTAGGATGTGCATAACGTCATCACAGCAGCAAAAGTGAGGATTAGCTACTGCTCTGCAATTCTGGGAAAAGTGGACAAGGAAGAAGAAGCAACTGTGCAGTGCATAGTATTGCTATTTATGAATTGTCTAAGAATGAGGAAGAAGGCTAGAATTCCCTTCTGCTTGAAGGTAATGAGAGCTAACCATTTTGCGACCATTCTCCACTACTTTCACCATTAATCCAAATACATCCTACCAGGAGAAGTAACTTTAGCCCAAATGTGACTAACAGAGCTGAACAGAACTTATTAAAATACTCCCTATAGATAGAGGAGGGATGAAGAGCAGAAAAACGCTAGCAGGAATAAAAACACTTTGTAATTTTAGTGAACTTTAGGTTAAGCGCTCCTGAGCTTAGGTGTTATCACTGAAAGCAGTGGAAGTCCCTCCACTGACTTGAAGCTTGCAAATGAAAAATGCAATCTTACCACGCACTGGCCAGGCGTGGTTCCTATTATCTCTGGTTAATTCCACATGTCTGAGAAGGAAATCAACTCTAAGCTGGTTAGACTTGCTAAAGGAGATTTGTCTAAGGCCTCACCCCCACATGCAGTGTCCCGCTCCAGAGACCTGGAGTTCTTTAGGAAGATGCTATTTGGCCAGATATAATCAATAGTGACCAGCAAACGTAACTATCTAGCAATTTACATGCAATACTTCCTACTTGAGCCAGCCACATTTAGCCACTGCTGTCTCAGAGCGGCTCGTGATCAGTAGCCAAAGCAAGAGGTGACCACAGCGGATACCAGGAGGCTCCCTTTTGATGAGGGATGATGTTTCTGATGAGGGTGTGACAGACACAGAGCTAGAGCCTCCAACTAGCACAACTCCCCAGCGTGGTGCAGGCCTGGACCACTACGGGTTTACTCCTTGGGAGAGGCCAATAACCACCTGTCCTAACACCTAGAGTCATGATGAGACAGGTATGAAAAAAAAAAGGGACCCAATGCTGCTGCTAGCAAGGTAACACAGCTGTGAAACACACAGATCAGGCACCTATTTACTTCTCTTTCAACTGCACGCAGTAACCCCTTCACTTTCAGACCCTCAGGATTTTCAGAAACGCAGCCCTGACTCATGCAGCCTAGGTGAACACCCAGGACACAGCTAGGGAAAGACTATAATAAACAAGAGCCTTGCCCATTACCTGACTCACAGCAAAACTAATTAGTGCTGCTACATGCTGGCATTTTGTCTTCTGAATGCTTGTTGACTAATAAAATCAGGCGCTGTTTTAAAAGATTATGCCTATATTGGATAATTTATCCACTCCCTTCCTGTAAGTGGAGAGGCATTTGCTAATGCCATCAGTTTTTCTGCAAAGCTGGTGCTCCAACAAGGAGTCACACCAGCAGAGCTGGTTGGCAAAGTCTCATTAATAGCTTTTCAGTTGCAAATAAGAGCAAAATAAAGTTGCCTGGTATTTGCCACCTTTCTCACACGCTCTCTCTGGGCTGGTGTCAGCCCACAGCAGGGCTTGGTGGGAGCAGGACCCAAGCTGGAGCACACGGGCAAGCACAACCGGTGACATGGTCAGCTGTCCCCAGCAGCCAGGTTCATACAGAATCTGTATAGACAGATTTGTTACAAGAACACAGATGAGATTATCAAAATCAGCAAATCTGTTTCTGTAAAGAATAAATCATGAGGAACCGCTCTGCTGTTTTTCTTTGACAGGAAAGAGGCTCGCACAGACATATCAAACCCTGCAGGGCTTTCTNCACCTTTCTGACAACACCAGCCCAGAGAGAGCGTGTGAACCCACAGCAAGGCTTGGTGGGAGCAGGACCCAAACTGAAGCACACGGGCGAGCACAACCGGTGACATGGTCAGCTGTCCCCAGCAGCCAGGTTCATACAGAATCTGTATAGACAGATTTGTTACAAGAACACAGATGAGATTATCAAAATCAGCAAATCTGTTTCTGTAAAGAATAAACCATGAGGAACCGCTCTGCTGTTTTTCTTTGACAAGGAAAGAGGCTCGCACTGACATATCAAACCCTGCAGGGCTTTCTGCGAGTTGCCAGGGGGTCTGCCTGGGTTCAGCTCCATGTGGTATCATGTGTGACTAGTCACAGGAAAGCACTGAGTGGAAAGAGTCTGGAAAGTCCAAACTCAATGCCATGAAATTTAGTGATGCAAAGCGCTGTAGCACTTGGAAGAAAAAGAGAAGGGAGCTAGTGCTCCAACAGGAACGTGCAAGACCTCCCCTTGCAGCAGCCCAGCTCACTTATTAAAAGTTTGGATGAGCTGGGTCTGCAAAATCTGCTGTGGTGATTTAAACAGTCACTGCTCTGCTGCGCTTCTGAAGCTACCCTAGCTGAGCCAGCAAAGGAAACGCGTTTCAGCACATGGCTTCATCCTGCATGATCTGAGCTGAAACCCAAGGGGCTGGGCCCAGGTACGAGACTTTGCACCACAGGGGCTGAGGCTCAAATCCACCTGCCTTCCTGCTGCTTCTGGCATGGAGAGGAGTCGCCTGCAGCAAACAGACCAAGCGCAGAGCCAGATACTCAGCTTCCACTGGCAGGTTCTCCAGAGTTCTTTGGTCAGAGCCACCAACCAGCGCTGCTGGCGCTAGGCTGCGACATAAATGTGCCTTCGCAGAGGAGATAATCCTCAAAGTATAAGGCTAGCAATCGCTGAACATGTCTGAACAAGTTGCAAAGGAGATTTAGGCTAATCTCACTAAATTAGTGACCTACTGAGGCTGTGTCCAGCCTTCACTAGACAGTCTGAAAACAGGTAAACAGAACAGGGATCTCCAGGGGTTCCCTAGGCCCCAAGGTCCACACGGTCCCCCTGCAGCCCCTGCCAGCCCCGCACACTCACCCTCCTGCAGGCAGCTCCAAGCACTGTGCTCCTCTGCCTGCCTGCGTAAGATGCAGCTGGGCGCAGGAGCTGCAGACAGGCTCTCAAGATCCTTTCTAGAACATACACCAGACTAGGGAACGCTGCAGATTGAGGTTCACCCCTGAGGCCTACTGCTGCAGCCATGACTGGAGCAAGCGACATGAAGTCACACCAAACGCAGCTTCTGTTTCTTCAAAAAGTCAAAAGTTTCCATATCACTATTGCACACTGGAGTAAGGCTACTCCTCGTGTGCCACCATCGCTTCCATCCCCCAAACCCCGCAATATTTTGTACTGTTCACACATGCAGAATCACCTCCGGCTCCGAGCTGGCGAGGTATGTAGGGCACTTTCCCCGCAGTGCAGGGATGGAATAGAAACGCATTCGATCCCACTAATGGAAGCGGAGTGGCTACTTTCCCAGAAGCTGGATGGAGCACAGACCCGCTGAACTCCCATTCCAAGGACAGGGCTTCCCGCCAAAACTACACTGCACACACGCAGGCCTGGGGCACCAGCAAAGCCTCCCACCTCCCATTTCTTTCTTGGATACGTCCTGTTATCCTTTGGCCATTTTCAAGTTTTAAACGCATTTTCAAAGATGTGACTGGACATAACACAAGAGTAACAATAGTGCAAGAAAAAAAAAATGCAACTGGAAGAAAAAAATGCACTCGATTTCTCAAGAGCAATCAGCGTTGATCTAACCCTGTTACTGTTCAAGGTAGCCCTGCATCCTCTCATGACAAAGCACTTCTGCAAATCTGAACCCCAAAATTTTGAATTGCTTTTTATGCTTTTTAGGCAATATCATCCTCATAGCAATTCTGTTTTCCAGGGAGTTTATCCTGACTTTATGCAATTGCAAATGCATTTAACCACAGCTTTTTATTACCTGCTTAGCCAATTTTCAGTTAATTGGTATTAACACTACAAAAGCTAACATGGGAGGAAGCATGGACATGTCCTCCTCCATCTTACAAGTTCCTCGATCCAAACATTCACAGAAACATCTCATAATTCCTCTATGACAAAGAATCACTTATCCCAGTGCAGAAGGGTAACTGAGGCACAGAGAGATTAAGGTATTTACTCCATGTGCCCAAGGAAATCCTTGCAAATGTGCATGAATCTGAACTCAGCTCTCCAGTATTTTAGGCTTCAGCTTCCTTTCATTAAGGAGGAAGCAGAGTCTGAGATGTTAGCAGGGGTACTCCTAGAAAGGATACTCATTTATGGAGTAAATGAATGAGCTTCTGCCCTACAAGCAGCAGGGAAACAAACAGAAGGGTTTAGGTCTCAAACCACTCTAAGTAGCCGATTTTGGAAGCAACTCCGATTTCCTTTTCCAAAGCTGGCTCTGGCCACAGCAGCCACAAACAGCAGAGAGAGGGTACTATGGACGTCAGCATGGGACACAGTGCCCTCCCACTGAAAACTGGTGCATTGGAGGTCAAGTGGATTAAGGGTCTAACTTAATTTTGAAGAGCAACACAATAAAGGAGGCAATGTCCCAGTTGCAAAGGTTTACTAGCACTTGAGCTACAGCTCTGCTAGAGAGAGTCATTGAATGACAATATTTTAAAAGTATATATCAAGTAAATATATATATAAGCTCTAAGTTTTGGAGGCCCCTTAGTTCCTGTCCGAATACAGATCACAGCAAGGCAGCCTCGGAGACCTTCTGCCCTGCTCAGCATCTCTCTGGCCGAGGTCTCACGCTGGCAGACGAGCACAGAACCCAGCTCTTTGGCCATGCAGGGCTGCCTGCTGACGGGGGCACTTCAGGCACTGCCAAAATGCTCAATTCAACCGATTAACCCTCTAATGCTGCCTCCTCCTGATTCCTGAGCCTCTCCGACTCGTCAGAACCCTCTGCTGCTCCCCAAAGCCACAGGGGACAGGGACAGGCAAGTGCGGTACAAACAGGGGGAACCACATGAGACAGATGAGTAATAAGATCCCCTTTTTTGCTTGCCATGCCCGAGATTTCTTTTCTCTGCTTAGCACTGACAACATCTAATCTCCACTATTCCATCACACAGTCAGTCCTCATGAATTTGAGCATTTGTGTCATATGAAGGTGACTTTCCCCAACAGCTGGCTGCAAAAAAGTCCTGCCATTTGTAGCCATCAGGCAAGCAATGGGATAAATGCACTTCAGAGGCATAATTCTCTGCTAAAACCCTGCGGATAGCACTGGATAGACCTCTCACTGAACCCATGATAATTGCTTCATGTAGGACACTTCTGTTCTCGGCCAAGGAAGAAAAGGGCCTTCAATAGAGCAAATTATCAAGCAACAATCAGCAAACAGCACTTAAGTCAAATGCAATCATGGTTATGTACATGGGTACATTGAGTTGATGATGACTTTAAGGCTAGAGCCTATTTTGCACTGCCCCCAGCTCAAAGACAAACATGCCAGCAGTAATGATAACTGAACCACTGAACTGGGTAATTTTGCCCCCGAGGAAAGACTATTTGGCAAAGAGTGAATTGAAACCCAGAACATGCCTGGTAAGAAAAAGCTACAGCACCTGCAGGTACCTGCACTGCACTTGACCACAGATCTCTGACATGGAGCAGCTTTCACTAACTCCCAATGCACCTGATCTGCTGCAACACAGGAAGCGACCACGACAGCACCACGGGCCTAACATCACGAAGACTGAATGTGGGGGCAGCTCTGCAAACGAGCACAGGAATCAGGACACTTTCGGGACACCAGAGGGACCGGTTGGGTGGTCACAGCCGCCCACATACTTCCTTCATCCACATCCATCCAGCAAGTCTTGGCTTTTAAGGCTAATACACAACACACAGCTCCCCAGCTGCTGCCACAGGGTCAAAATTCAGCAAGGTAAATCAAGCAAGGACACGGATGGGGATGGTGGACATGAACACATTTATTTTTATTTTCTGGAAAAATAAAGGGGTAAATAAAACAAAATCAACGGTTGCTGGTACACGTTTCATTCGTGAAACAATCATCCTTGTCTCTATCCCCGGAGTAAACTCTGCCCATGTGAGCTGATAGCTTTGCTTTCACCATTCAGATACATCCTGGACATATCTGGTTCAGGTTCACTCTGACACTCTGAATTATTCAACCATCTACTCTAAACCTTTTAACCTCTGAAGCATCTTAATTACTTCCTATAGACAAAATGTGATAACCATGTGGGGCTTGGTATGTTTGGAACCCATTTCACTAAAAGATTTATTTTCTTGTCATATTATAAAATATATTGATAAAAATCACTCATCCTTTCCAAAATAAGGGGCAGGTTACAGCAATTCCTTAGATTTAGGGTAGAAATTTTCAACAACATGCTAGCACCTGGGCAGACCATGGAGCATCAGTTCTTAAGCACCTTTCAGAAAAGGGTATTTTGAAACATTCACGGTATTTTGAAACATTCAGCACAACCCCAGTACTAGTTACACCCAATACACAGTCTAGGGCTTGGGATTACAAGTCATATTCTTTGTCCACTCTTAATTTATCAAGCAAAATCTAAAGACATTTCTCAACTAAGAAGGATAAAACTAAATCCTGCCACACAGAGTGGATCTCTTCCTTGTGTACCTCTACTTTGGATACTTTAGAACTGATCCACTGACATCTTTTTACATACATCTATGTGTACGTGCATATGCACACACTCCACAGAACCACAAACTTGGTATCTTCCCCTTTTTCCTCCCTTCCCAGATGCCTAGAAATTCCTTCTGGATTTACAAGAGCAGAGCTCTCCAGCTGAACACACCACAGCAGGTGTGGATGACCACCAAGCACATCTTCACATGTTTTGCACAAAATTTTACAGTTTTCTGCAAACTGCCAACACAGTTTCATTCTTCTTTAAAATACTTGTATGAAAATTTAATGCAGTTCATCAAAATGGCAGTCTTCCAATAAAAATGCTCTTGCCTGAGCTGCACTGATAAATATTTCATGAGTATTAAGATACTTAACGCAGCAAAAAACTTCTTTGGCTTTTGGCCCCTCGATGCAAATATCTTACTGCAAGTTCCTGGGCCTCACTCACCTACGCTCATCACAGCATATGTCAAGAACAAGCAGCTGAGGGTACTTCCAGCCATTTAATCCTGCAGGAAGCTGTATGCACAAGGCTTAAGTTTTGTAACGGGGGGGGGAAGAACCTGCAAAAGTGCATGCCCAAGTTCCAAAAGATACTTATAGTCAACATAAAAGATTTAGACAACTGCTAAGGAAGAATAACCAGAATAACTAGAAATTGCATGCAAGCCATATGCTATGAGGGGAAAATAAAAAAAATTAATACGATATGATCTGTTGTACTAATATACCCTTCAAAGTTGTTTTCCAGACAATAAACAGGAAGAAAGGTACCACCCTATCTATTAGTACAGCAAATCCGACGTCTGCACTTGGCAAGTGCCTCTGGGAAGGGAGGCACAGATTTACTGGAGGACCAAAGGAAAGGGAGAGAAAAGCAACTCACCACTAACTCCAGCTTCGACCACATTTCTCTCCAGCTATCATGCACTACAGCCCCGGTGCTGAGACGCCCAGGATGCTTCCTACTTGCTTCACTTTGGGAGGCCTTCCCTGAATCTTCCGTTTTTTTCCCCCCCCAAAACATTTGGTCTAAATTTATTCACCGTGTAAGCAAAGCATAGCAGAACAGTTCTCTGTTAAAGCACACAGGCTGTTTTAAATAGCACTCGTCCTGGTTGAACTTAATTTGCAAAATCCTTAATCCAGTTTTACAACTGATTTTAAACGCATCTGTCCCACAGCGGGCAACATCTGCTGCACATTCCCCGGACCTGCTCTTGCTCTAGAGGAAGGGAGTCTGTTCCTGGTGCTGCCAGCTCTGCAGCTCAGTGGTTTCCAGCTAGAAATAGGTCTTGGCCACCACAAAAACACCCAGTCTTTGCACAAATAAAGCTAGCTATGCCAATGGAAAGCACAGCAATAACCCAGCAATGCACAGGACATTTCACTAGGAAAAAGGATTCCTCATCCAGCTCAAACTGCCATGAAACTGCACAAGGGGATGGAAGCAAGGATGCCTCACTGCCTTCCCCTCCTCACCTTCAAAATCCAACTCTAGATTGTCCTGATCTACACTGAAAGAAACTCCCATTGGCCAGCATTTAGTACCTCTGGTTAGGCTGAGGCCACGATTCTTCCGTGGAGAAAAAATGATGCAATGTTTTAATGGGAAAAGTCTTCTCCCTTTCAACTCTGAGAAAAGCTGAACTGATTGAAATTCAAATAAACTTATTTAAACACAGTAATAGTTAGGTTAAAACACGACGAGTGTCCTTCCCTGGGTGTCTGGGGCTGTCGGACATACTTAGGCTAACGAGCATCATTTATCATTGCTCAGCCTCTCTTTTCAAGGGAGGGAACAGACACACTCCATGCATCCCAGCCCTGGGGGAATTAAAGGAAATGGGGCAATCTGACAGCATGGGACCAATAACCAGCACTGCAGGAATGGAGCTAGAACAGGGAGAGAATTTTGGAAAAAAGGCAAAAACAGAACAATAACAAAATAAAAGGGTAAAAAAAATGATACAGAATAGAAATAACTTCTATAGGTCCTCTGGTAAAGGAATCTTCTGTTCTTGCAGCAGAAAGATGTGCTACAAGGATTAAGTTCAGCAAGAACCAGGAGGTGACACAGCGCAGTGAGCAGCTGCCCCAGTGCCACTGCTGCCAGCACCTCCCACCCGCTCCCCCGGCATCTCAGAACGGGGCTCCACACTCTGCTATCAGCGCTGGAGCTGCCGCCATCCAGCCCCTAAAATGCACCTCTGAGAGCTGCGGATTTTGTGTCCCACTGAACGAGGGAGCAGTAAGGGATGAGCCTAAGCGACTCTGGAGAGAAACTACAGACTTTCTGCATCTTCTTACTACACACCGGCATAGCCCAAGCAGACTTTTACCTTATTCACAGTGCAGAGATGCCAGCAAAGCACAAATAATTTCAGTACATAATTTCATAAATAATTTCCACGTGAGCAATGCAAGAATTCCAGTCCCAGTCTGAGGAGTCACTTGCCCATTTCTCCACGCTACTGCCAGTCAGCAGGACGCACTGGAAACCTCTCTGCAGAGACCACAAATTCCAGGGGGCTATTTCAATTATCCTGCATCAGCTGAATGAAAATAGGAAAGGTGTTTCACGAGATAAGCAACAAATTCAAGCGTAGTAACTAATAAAAAATAAAAGAAAACCACACACTGGCACATACCAGAACACATTCCAAACACTGAAAAAGTTTGGGTTTTGCTGCCCTCAGCAACCATCTGTCCTGACCTGGCTGCTGAAGCCCAAACTGATTTTCTTCTCAGCTCACTTGGCTTTTAGACAGTCCTGACAGCTCCATTACAGCCTCATTGTTTATCTCCTCCTCATGGATTTTCATCCGGACAAATATTTATTTTATTTCTTCTCAACTATGTACACTGTTTCCACTACCACCAGAACTCTCTTCAGAAGGATTTAAAATAATTTCCTCACCCATCTGAAAGGAACACTGCTGCTTCCCACACTATTTAGAGAAGGAAAGAAGTATTGATTAATGATTGTCAACTGTTCTTCAGCTGCTCTCCTAGGAAACATTTTACTGTCTAACTTACAGTAACAGCTATGCCCCAAAGTCCTATTAGGAATATGAAAAACTCCAAAAAGATCAGAATAGCAGAAACCTAAACTAGAATGTCCTTAAAAAAAAAAAAAAATCAATCTTCTTCCAAATTTGATATGCACATTAGAGAGTCCTGTTGATCTCAGTCATGAATATAAAATCTACAAATATGTTCATCAGCAAAAATCCATCTGTACTGACACACATTTAATATTTATGGTATCAATAATACCCTAAAGGTTTTGAAGTCCAGACAGTTAATAGTTCTATAGGGCACCCCTCTGAGTAATCCCTTAATATTTTCAGACCTCTTCCCAGCAAGGGGCAAGAAACCCATCAGTGTGAACAACCCATCAGTTAAATACTGATTTTTAAACAACTCAGAAGCACTTCTGGCTGTACAAAATATATATATAGCAAATTTATATATAGCTATATATAGCAAAATATATGCTTGGGTTTCACCATTTTAAAACATACTTAACTGTGCAATTGAATCAACAAAAGCCTCCAAAAGAATGAGTTGACCTCCTTGGTCACTAGTCTCACAAGCACCTAAAGCAGAGAAAAAGAACAGACAGGATTTCAGGGCCTGACAAATTTCTGCTCCATTAAAAGGATGGACACAAAACGCCACGCTGCGATGTCCACATGCTCTGTTCCCCCGCAGCGGGAGACTGGGCATCGCTCGGCCTGGGCAGAGACCCAAATGCAGGAACACGCTGGAACCGCGAGGTCCCCAAACCTCACGAATATTCTGACACCAGCTGCAAGCGAAACTGCCTGTTTATCTCCAGGGTTTCAATCTTCAGGGAAAGAAACCCCAGAGCCTACCCACTGCCACAGTCATTTCCCGAGCAGGCGCTGAGGCCTGGGCCAGAAGCTGGTGCTGCTGCTCTGCTTTTCTCCCAGTCCCATTCACCTCCTGTCTCACTGCTCAGCCTTTACCAGGCACAACAGATTCAACCTTGCACACTTGGCTGCAAAGCTACAGCAGTCAACAGCTTGATCCTGGCAAACAGACTGAGCAGAGGAGAATTAACGTGACCTAAACATAGGTTTTACTGCTGAGACAGAATGGCAGGAGTGCACAAGCAGCTACTGTGGTCATCAACTTCATGTGGACCTTGTAGTTGTTCATAAGCTAAGCTGCAAGTCCAAGGCTGTCTCTTTGCTACTGTCTTCTGTTGATGCACTAACACCCATCTGCCCCATCTCTTCAGCAAAAAAAACAATATAACTCTTTCTGAGCACATAAAATTGACCCTCTCAGAGAACAACAACAGATAGGAATATTGTGAGGGGGAGAAAAGAAACAAAGAAAAAACACCTACTTTGACACAGAAAGCTATTCTGCTCGTTTTGTACATCCACCCATGCCCCCCCTTCCCCACGACTCTTCACTTCCACAACTCCACCCCGTATTTTTAAGTATCTTCTTGTTCAACAATTTACATCAAACTCCTCCAAACAAGATGGCACTACAGAGTGGAGTGAGAGTCTGAACACCTACTTTCCTCTCTGCATTGCCCTCAGAGTCAATTCTAAAACTCCAGCTGAGCAGTACAGGAGTCGCAGCAGGGCTGACTACCTGCATCTGATCTTCACCACCAGTTTACGTGCAGTTTACACAGCCGTGAGAGCTGCACTGGTGAATTCCCCAAACATGCTGGTTTGACTGGAGAGTTACACCTGCCCGTCTGCAGGGCTAGGCCACAAGCTGGAGAGGCCTCTGGATGCTCCCCGGAGAGTTCCCTTGGAGCAGCAACATTGCAAGAAGGCTGGTCTAGGGCTGTGTGATCCATTTAGGTTCCTGCAAGAGGAACATGTTTACCATATACACGATCTCTTGCATTATTTTAGCGATTGCAAGCCACTGTTCAGCGTCATCACCTTCTTTAATGAACCTCCAACATCATCTGGGCAGCAGATGGACATAAAGAAACCCATATAAGAATCCTTACAGACCACATCATTTTTTTAGGACTATTGTTCAAGCTGGCACACACGAACCATGCAGTTGAGTCCAATGCTGCCAGGGAAGAGCAGCCCTGCCGTCCGTGAGCAAGCCAAGTTTAAACACAAAGGGAAGGCCTAATAACATGAAAGGGGATGAACTACGGGAATACTCCTGCTGGCAGGCCAGAAATGGGTGATCCACCTGCCCACGAGATGCATGGCCTTGTGTCAGCAGAGAATGCTCTGCACTGTGACCTGGACTTACATTTGAGGGAACTCAGAAAGACTGGGACATCTAATGGGAAGCTGGCCTTCCTACACTGACCATGAAAGAGAAAGCAGCAGGAGCTCCCAGCCATTGCAAACACCCAGTTATCTCCCACTGGAGGTTGCCTCCCTGACAAGCCGGCAGCACAGCTGCTCACACCGAGGTGCTGAATGAGTATCACTGCACATAAACCAGCTCATCGGGAGCAGCCCGGGAGTGGGAGCTGACGCAGCGAGAGGTGACGCAGCGAGGTCGCTCGGCCAGCAGCAGGTCCCAGCAGCTGGCGCACGGGGCTCTGCCACCGCACTGCCTCTCTGCATCCCTCTTCTGCAGGCCTCACCGGGCTGCTCCACCAGCCACGGTGCAAATGACCTAAGCGAAGTTCCTTGATGGTGCAATCCAGCTGCTAATGGACAGAAATCCAGGTCGCAAGATCCATTATCCAAACAGCTGCGTCTTCCAAGGGGCAATCTCAGCAACGAGCCACGCACCGAATGGCCACACACCTCAAATGGAAGCAGATGACTCGCTCCCAAGTGCTTTATTCAGTTATTGATGGAAAAATATTAGTGCATTATTCATTAAATGTTATTTCTCCATCAGCGGAGCTAGATGAATAATGAAACAATGATTCACAAAGAGCCTACTGCCAAAGCGGCAAAACAAACACGGGCATCTTTCGCAACGGGCTCCTTCAGCAGCTCCACCTCAAATCCCAGGGCAGAATCTCCAGGTCGGTCTCTGCACTGGGGGACAGTAGCTCCATGTTTGCTATTCCTGTCGCAGGTGCTTCTGGGATTTTCAATCCAGCTTTCAAAAAGGTGCAAAAATTCATTAAAAAAAAAAAAAAAAAAAAACAAACATAAATTCTCATTTGATTCTCATTTGAGAGGCAGGTACTTCTTTTCCTTCCAGAACCTACGCACTCAGGTC
Source organism: Crypturellus undulatus (assembly GCA_013389825.1). Taxonomy (NCBI): domain Eukaryota; kingdom Metazoa; phylum Chordata; class Aves; order Tinamiformes; family Tinamidae; genus Crypturellus; species Crypturellus undulatus. The sequence continues at coordinate 42,140 of VWPW01018667.1, forward strand.
ACTCAACGCCACAGCTAGTGCGCTGATGACAGTGGCTGGAGGACAGCACTGCTGCCAAGCACGTGTTCCTGCTCTCCTTGACACACAGGAAGGGCAAACAGAACCAGCCCATTTGCAGAGCCCCAGCAAAGACCCAGCTTCCCAAGGCAACGGGCTCCAGGGAAAACCAGCCTGGCTCTCCGCAGCACGTGCCGCAGAAGCTGGAGCTGTAGCCACAAACGTCCCTCTGCCTGACACTGTCACTGCACATGCAAGCAAGCAAGAAGCCAGCAACCACCCAGACCACCACCACCCCTGGCACCTCACCTGCCCGGGCTCCCAGTAAGAGCCAGGACTTGCAGACATTCGCACAACTGTTTGCGGCTGTGAAGTTTAAACACATTAGAAAACAAACAAAAACAGCATCAAAAAAACCCCACACACCTATCTGAAAACCACCAAATCTCGAAGATCTACTCAGAAAATAATACCTCAAAGGGGAATAGCAGAATTCTGAAATGGCAGTTCATGCCTCAGACATCCAACTGCAAATGATAAACTGCTAATACAACTAATGTAAATAGAACAAATGGCTTGCTTCTCATCTTGTGGTAATCTCAGAAGAACATATCCAAAGCTGACTGCTAAACTCCATGATATTTCAATTGGGAAATAATTATCTTATAATCACAAAGACACTGAAGATATCTTTATGAAAAATGACATATGACAAAAACACAGCTTTAACGACAGAAAAATAATATCCTGATATTTGAGCATACCGGAAATGTTTTTGATCACAGATGCTAAATGAGGTATAGGTCCTTGTTTCCCAACACTCTGTATCCTTCTGTGTCAAAAAAAGTAGTTATCACTAAGAATAAAAAAGAATAATCTAAGTTTTCACTATAACCACCCGATTCAAGAGAAAATACTTAAAAAAAAAAATCTTGAAACTCTAAATTAATTTCTGTTAACCAGAAGTCCCTTCTTTTCAACTGCCAGAGAAGAATCCTGATTTTCACAATATATGATGAGAATCATATGATTAATTCACAAAATATGATAAAAGGGAGAGAAAATGCAAGGAGTAATTGCAATCTGATTAGATAACCCAAACCCAATTCAAATGCACTCAAGACATATTTACTGACATATTTACCCCATTCTCTCCTACTCTATCAAAATAAAGAACCTGAATGAGGCCACCGTAGCATTTTTCCAGGAGGCACGGAGAAAGCCTGAACACCCTGCGCAGCCTCACATTGTCATTCCCACGAACGCAGCTCAGAACGGGACCGTTTTCCCTTGCATTACGTGGGAGGGAGCACATTAAGCCCCCATACACAACACCTTCCAATTACATTGGAGAATGTACAAAGGAAATTTAGTATTTCTATGTGCCCCAGCTCCCATAGCACTTCACAGACATATGCATGCTGGCTCTTTAGGTACTTCTGAAGATGCCAGCCCAACAAGGTTTGGCCACTGCACCTACACACACAAGTACGGGGAAGGCAAAAGACCAATTCATGCAAAACAACCATCTTTACATGCTAATCTAACAGGAATCATTGCTTTACAATACAACCTACACAAGCAACAGTCTATACTGTAGATTCCCAAAAATGGAAGACATATATTACATTAATTCAAAACCAGGTGTTTTTTTTTCCCCCCCGCTTTGGAAGAGAATTCATGTTAACAAAAACAGCAATTCTGACCCACACACAAAACGTCATCAGCTTCCAGGGCCTCGTGCAGAGTATTTGCAGCTCACCAGTTTTTCCCAAACTGTACTGAGCAAGTTTTTGGCCTATCCAGCCTACAGCAAGTTCAACATAAGCATCAGTTAGAAATGCACAAAATGGTCCTCGCTGCTCTCGGAAAGCAAGCTGGGAATCCCAGCTGCACCTCGGCTCCATTAGCCGCTCCATGAACTGTTCTCACAAGATAAAGTCTTCTGAAAAATAAATACACACTCTGATTAAGTAAATTGTGAGGAGGCAATTTGCAATTCCTGACTCCCCAAGAGACTCCAAGACCAATCTCTCCTGTGTTTCAACTACAGTAATTTAATAGCTTATATTGTAACAGCCCCGGCCTACAAGGAAGATGCAAGGACAAACTCTGAGCACATTATCTGTACTAGTCCCACCAATTTAGAGGCATTATTAGTGCCATTAAAGCCAGTGAGATTTAGCACTGCACTACCTAGCCCAATGGCATATTGATTAAGTTGTTTTTGCTGCTGTGATCAACAGCTTTGCACCAGCTCTGAAGCACTTCAGAGCTCTGCAGTACTAAAGCACTCTTTTCATTTAGAGTATAGGACACTTCATAACGAGATTAGTAAAAACTACAAACTATCTGTAAATGTCCTTTTGCATCAGCATTGTGAGCACACAAAATCTTAGTGATAGATAAATGGAAGGCAAATCAAACAGTACTAAGAGTCCGGGGAATTTAAATTTCTTACACTACGAACCAAAGAAGGTACCTTTGAAAAAGGCACTTTAAAGTATTTAAGCGTGTACTGTAAAGTATTTAAAAAGTGTCTGTACCTGCTTTTTTAAGAAACCTGAAAATCATTTACATACATGTCACAAATGGCATTCTATATGCAGGACACCATATAGGTGAAAACTATCTTCCTACACAGAGCAAACATTCCACTGGACTTGCTAGTAAAGTACTGTAAAGCTAGAGATTTGTGCAAACTGGTGACAAGCACCCCTCCATGTTACATACTGCAGCAGAAATAAGTGTGACATCTGTCATATCTAATGATAACGTTTCATTACGGATAATTTTAGCCAAAAAACTCACTCTATCAAAAAGTAACGCAATTGCAAAAAAAAAAAAAAAAAAAAGAACTTTTGAGTTCCTTTACTAAAGGAAATAAAATATTTTCATTTTTGTCTTGTCTCCAGTAACATATTCAGTTTACAGGTGAAGGGATGCAACGTCAATGCTTTGCTGCAGAGAACTTCAGCACACTTTTCTGAGCAATTCTGTGTACAAGCAACTCTGCTTGAAATAGTGAGGAGGTGATAAGTGACTTGTAGGGTTCTCCACCTGGCTTGCTGTGCATATGCTGCGGTTGATAAAACACAACTTACATAACTGGGACAACAAGACAATTGAGCAATGAAGCCAGTACAGGAAATGCCATCTCTGCCTTCAGCCAAAATGTTCCCGTAGCATTTAAATTCTCAGAAAATCATCAGGATTTTTTTTTTCCCCGAGAACAGAAGCCCAAGTGTTTGTAAGATTCAAGAACACCTCCTTTCTTCTCCACCCACGTGGACTTGGCAGCATGGCTCAGTTTTCTGTGATGTCAGCACTGAAAAACCTGCATTACATCGCTTCAGGGCCCCTGAGAAAATAAAAACAATTAAACCACGCTCTGATTTAGGACCTGCCCTTTTCTCCTCCACATGCCCGGCATTCAAAGGGAGACTTGTTGGTTTCCCTAACAAGTCTGGCCCCTGTTCAGCCGCTGATTGGAGTTGGCTCGTGGGCCTGGAGCTCGAGATGTGACCTGATGAACAGTTAGGAGCCAAGGAGGCCTGCAGGGTTCCTCACGCAGCGCGCGGTGCTGTATCAACACGGCGACTGCAGGAGCGTTGGAGCTGCAAAACCCCAACCTGACACAGTGCCCCGAAGACCTGACAGCTCGGGGGGCAGGACAACAAGGTGTGCCCTGTTCCAGTGGCAGCAGAGGGAAGAGCCCAACTAGCGAGCCCCTAATCAGGCTTTAGTGACAATCCTGCACCGTAATCTAGAAGCAGAGACTCCTCTGTCTCCAGGGACATTACTGGGCCCTCGTGGGCTGGTGCTGATGCTAAGGATACCTGGTCTTTTTTTTTTTTTTTTTNGACATTACTGGGTTCTTGCGGGCTGGAACTGATGCTAAGGATACCTGTGTTTTTTTTTTTTAGGGGACTAGGACTTCCAAAGCAACTGTAAAATAATCAGGCAGANCATTAGAGGACTAGGACTTCCAAAGCAACTGTAAAATAATCAGGCAGATTTTAGTCCCAGCTAATGGGACTAAATTGGGAGTCCCAGCTAATGGGACTAAATTTTGGCAAATGCCAAAACTAAACTCCCATAGAATAAACTGGGAAAAAGAAAAAAAAAAAAAAAGAAAAAAAAAAAAACACAATACACAGCAAGTAATTCAGGCAGATTTCACTTACAGCTAAACAATAAATCTTGTTCAGTAGTGTTTAAGCAGGTGAACTTCTATTGATGCATCACAATTTATAAAGCTCAGTAGCTATTTTACTGGAAAATATCTCTATCACACTCAAAAAGATTTCTGGAGATTACAGCCTGGGCTTCACTTTTGTGCTATCAAGTCCTCATAATATCATATAAAGAAAAAGTTGAAATACATTTGTTATCTTTGAAATGTATTTCTTGCCTTTCAGGTTCTTCCAGTTACCAAATGCATGACCAAAAATGCTATCAAGCCATGAAGGAATAGAAATAAGTGACACACGTATCTATGCATAGTATAGAAGTCATCCAGATGCCAAGAGTAGTGAGTAGGGCAGAACAGAATATCAGTAAGAGGATTTAATAGCTGTTCTCTTGTCAGTTGAAAGATTGTTATAGTACAGGTTATAAAGATATAGACTATAAAGATGATTAAAGAGGAGTGTTTATACCACAACACACATGAACAGTTTATTGCCAGTGTTCGTGTTTTAGAGTTTTCCATTGAACTGACAGAGCTTACATAGATATTACACACTGACAGACTAGCCAAAGCTTTTCTCTTCAACAATGTATTTTCCTCTGGTAAAGTACTGAATTATTCTTATTGCAGAAGTCATTACTGTTATTGGAAAAGCTTCCCATTCACGGTCCTTCTATACGTGCTTTAGCATGTAAACGTGCTCCACAGAAGGAATTACAGTCATTCATACGCAAAACTGAGTAAGTTACATTGGTGATTGCAAGGAAACATGTTCCACTCAAACTGTCCAGCTTTCAACTTCCATGTGCTCCCAGTAAGGGCCCTGTTGTTGACACTATTTCTATCAGTCTGGTCCTAATTTTAGATTCCAGTGGCATTTGCATGAGAAGCCCCATTCAGTTCCATGGAATTATGTATGCGCCACATGCAAACACCCATGCATAGGTATCTATAAAAATAAGCATGTACATAGGAAAGTTTACTGAAAATTAATAAAGACATCCACTTGACCAATATGGAAAAGCCTTCAAAGGGATTCAACCCAGTTCTTTAAAAAATTCTGACTTTGTCAGCACACAGGGAAAAACAAATGTTTCTCTCTGCACATTTTTGGTAGCTAATAGATGATATTAAGGGACAGGAGTAATTCTCTAAGCAGAGTTGTTGGTTTAAAATTTTCATGGAATTATTCTCTACAAAATTCTGCCAGATTCAGCATTAGGTTCTTGTGAAAATCCTCTCTATTCAAGTCTCTTCACCAAAACATAAATATGCCCGGAGTCACATCTCCAGATTCACAAATAAAGAATTTGAAGCACATCATTACATGGCCCCTCTGGCTGCAGCAAGTAGCAAGACTATTTTCTTCGAAGAAACCAGAGCATTAGTCCAGCCACGTGTTTTCCAGGATGTCACCTGAATGTTTATATATGTGTACTTCTCCATCTGACAAGTGGCATGACTTCACCATTTGTCACTGTAAAGAAATCAGTAGAGCAAAGCCCAAACTAAACTACAACTTTTTGTAATATGGAAAAGGAAAAAACAAACACCCTTTGTTTTTTCTGCCATGGTATTTTGGAGATTTTTAATGTATTAAGGAACACTTGGAACACTGTTCTAATATTATTCATTTCTATTAGTCATCAAAACTAAACATTTATCAAACTTATGCCCAATGAGGTTAAGTACCAGGCAATATTTTGAATATTTTAATACTCTAAACATTAATTACCATTAGTACATGGATACTAAGTTTGGAGTCTTCAATCTATTATACCATTAACTTGCTCCTCAAATTTACACCACAATCTGGAGAATAAAAAAGAGGAAAGGAAAAAAAAAAAGAGAAAAATACCCTAAAAGCTCTCAGACAGACACACCAAAGCTGCCAGACAAACGCACTCAGGTCTAAGCACCTCTTCATAGAAAGACAACATTCAGCAGCTGATATGGTGTGAAAGGAGGTGTCAGAAACTTATTAAAAGAAAATAGCAAGCAACACAGGCACCGGGCTTCCAGCTGGGAGCACAGACCAGCCTGCGGCTCCAGACCTCCCCGTCCAAACCTTAGCTCCCTTCTCGCTCATGCTTTACACCTGCCCCAGCCTCCATCCAGCCTCCACTATGCCACAATTAACTGAATGCGATTATTGTGCCTGGTTTTCTGCTTTCAGACTTCTGTGAAATATACCTCTTTAGAGGCTTAGCTCCAAATTAAAAACAAAACAAAGCAGATTCCCACCAACTACAAGCAGTCTCGCTGCCCGGTTCACATGGTTTTTACGCTGGTTCTCCCAGAGCAAAAGCCCACCCAAGGGGTCGACATTCTCATTTTGCAGAAAGCCAAGCACAACCACAGCAGAACCTCTGCCTACATCTTCTGCACGTGTTATGCCAATGTGTTACTGCAGCAGTAGCTCTTTGCACCCAGAAGTACGAGTCAGCCTCAGCTTTACATGCGGTAACAGCAGGACTGGCAGAACGTGTGCTGCACTCCTCATTGTGGCGGCTGTCCCAAGCTACAAAGCAGCAGCAGCACATGGGATTGCTGTGATGTCCCCTCCCTCATTTATTACTCTAACACTTCTTCACTGATTAAAAAACGAAAGAATAAAAAAGACTCCCTTCAAAAAGTGAAGTTGCTTGCATTAGACACTGCCTATGGAAAGGCCAGTATTCTGCCTTTTTAGCAAATCACATTTTAATTTCAGCTTCATGACATCTGGGTTCCTCTCTGGGGAAGAGAGGACAAGAGCACAGTAAATCCTTGACACAGCCTGCCCACCTGCTTTCCTGCCATGCTGCCGCTGTGAGGTTTTGAACTGGCTCAAGACATAATCAGTGCAGCACAAAAGATATCCCAGCCTCCCTGGGTAAAAAACTGCTAATGGAAGGACTGCCTACCCTGGAGCAGCAGTGGCAGGGTGTTACAGGCTTGTCTTCAATAAATATACCGAGCACTTGCACTGCACAACGCAAGCTGGCTTGTTTTTAACAAAGATCATGGCTGCAGGACTACACCACAGCTAGAAGCCTTCAAAAAAAAAGTGTTTAAAACATGGATTTTGCTGTGGATTCTTCAGAACTTACTGCACAATATTCATAGTAAGTAATTACCTTATATTTGAGTAGGTGCTTTTGCAGTTGTGCTAATCAACATACAAGAGAGAGACAAAAGAAAGAAGCAGTTTGAAGAATACACAAGATGATAACCAGAGATACAGTCCTTTGCAGAGAGGCTCCTTAATAGTACACAGCCGAGTGCTACTTTATTTTTTACTGAGAACGCAGTATAAAATGCAGAGTTAGAGAGAAGAAGCACGTAGCCAGCAATTAGAAAACAAAGCACTCACAGATACCACCACTGAGCAGGTTAAAAACACACCAGCTCTCAGATCTGAACAGGCTCCCAGACCTTTTCAAACCAAGGGATGGGTAAAGTAAGACCCCCACCTAACCTGCACAAATTTTAAGCTTCCCAACTTTGCCATCCAATAGATTACGGGTGCATTGAAAGGGAGTTGGACAGGAAAATTAAGTAAAGGCAGAACACGTGTGCTCAATACTGAGCCAAGCTGCTATAAACCACAGTGCAAACGCGCAGTCCTACCTGGCCGTCGCGCTGCGCAGCGTGAACCCTTATCTGCTGCACACAACTATCCCGAGAGCCGCCACGGCCAGCTGCTCGCGGGGAGCAGGTCAGTCCCCGCCGCTCGCAGCCCGGCTCTCTGCAGCCCACCTGCCACCAGCGCAGCCTGCGCTGTGCATCGCGCTGAAGCACATGGGCCCTTTTGTCGTGTGCCTGGAAATACCGCCCCTAATAACCCTGAGCCCGAGCACGGCAAGCAGCTCTAATTCACCTTCCAGCTCAGCCCTTTGTCCTCTAAAAATAACTCGCGTTTAATTGCAACTGGCCACAATTTTCTAATTCTTTGTGACCCCAAACCTCTAAATCTATTACACAGAGGCAGTCACGGTAATCCTTGCTGAAGGTGCGGGCACGACGCAGCCTGCTAGGGGCCATCTGCTTGCCAGGTGTTTCCTGGCTTAGCTTTTCCTTACAACACCCCCTCTCCCTCCTCCTCTAATTCTAAGGAGGGCAATTTCTACCTCGGGACACTCCTCCACCACAGACACGGGCAAGAGCTTTGCGGGCTTCGGCACAGTGCATTTCCAGGCCTGGAAGGGCTCTTTATTGCCAAGGGCATCTCCCTCCATCGCAGGCGAGGCTGCCCCGAGGGCACTGCCGACTGCTCCAAGTGTGACGCTTTCGCTGGAACCTCATGGCTTCTGTCCTGTGCTCACAACAAGCATTTAAAGGGCTGCTTTTTCAGAGCTAACAGGCCCTTAAATGGCGAAAACGTGTTCTGAAAAGTACTGGGCAGGATTCTCAGCCAGTGTAGTTTGTGTCTTTTACTGAGCAGCACAGTCTGTTCAAACAGGTTAGATCTCGTGATTTACTCTCAAAAGAGCACTGCCTTCCTTAAAATCCCTTCTTTTGGACAGAGCTTCTAGCTCACAGATCCACACTGCTGCCCATTCTCTTCAGCAGCACTCTGAGGTCTTTTAGAAAACTGAACCAGTAGAAAGAGATATATTTTTCCATAGCATTACTGCTGCACTGCCTCAGCCCCGGGCTGCTTCCCCTGGGGTCAGGCCAGGACCAGGCGCGCTGGGAACAACCGTGGCCAGGACCCCCACGGTACCAGCCGAGACGAGCGTCGCCGGCCAGGAAACCCCGGCCCCGGCTAATAAACTGAAGGTTCTTCCTTCCTACCACGGGAACGGGATCCTTGCTGCTGATGGGTTTAGTTTGCATAAAGCATCTGACATTTCACAGTAAAGCCAGGAAACACACAAGGGTACTCACAGTAGTAGGAACAGTTTCAGACGGGTTGTACATGTGTACCAGGACCTAGGGACATGCATGATGTAATCTTGCCAAAGCTTCTCAAATGGGGTAAGAAAAAGCTAATTTTGATAGAATTAAAAATGCCTGGTAACTCTTTCCATGGTCTGGAAAGGCACAAAATACCTGGCGAGCTCTGGAGCATGAGGTTTGACGCTCCTGCTGACATCAGAAATTCAGAGACAAGGCAGAAACCTGGCCTTGAAAGCCCCACAAGGAATTTTTCCAAGTCAACAGGAATCTTTGCTGACCTCATTCCATTTTGGATCAGGACCCAAGCAAATGGACAAGCTAAAACGAAACCCACCACCACCCACGCAATGAGCCCGGTGGAGGCTCTCGCCACCCACGAGGACACAGTGCCCACCCGGTAGCTATCCTGCCTGTGCTCCAAGACTCACACAGCTCCTCACATGAAGAACAAGTCCCTGCGTCCAAACGAGCTACAGCAAGAGATGAGCACAGGTGACCTTACCATGGTTTGATCTAATTATATGGAAAATGAATATACATTTCTATGATGGGCTGATTTTTTAAGGAGAGCTCTGCACAGACCTATGTTTCAATGTAAAATGAGTGACTAATCTAAAAAGCGGCAAATGGAAAAAGAGAGGAAACACGTAAACACAGTAACTTCACATTTGTTTCAACCTACACTGTTTGGAAGCCAGAACTGCACTTGAAGCGGAAATTGCCCGGTACCACTGCCAGTTTTGAAGGATTTTCAAATTCAACTGTGAAGTAATTCCAATACGGAAAGAGAAACATTAACCCGTAACTAGAGACACAGCACATTCCCTCCTGCCCGAGGCATGCATGCTTACTCATTTTTGACTCTTTGCATATTTTAATACCTTTTATAAAAAGAAAGTTTCTGCTAGAAATTACTTTTGCAGGTCTCAAAACATTCTTCAAAGAGCTACTCATCTACTTGGTGACACAGGCATGGGGCAGGGCTTGTTTACTAATCCCCCAGGATTACACTTCAATCTCGATCCTGCCTTGCCCGCAGGTAAGGCCAGTAGAGCAAGCAATAAATACAGCAGACTCCCACGCTCCCAACACACAGAGGGAACCAAAATCCAAAGGAAAGTTATGTTTATACCATGTCTGGATGGCGAGAAGAGGAGGGCACAGGGCAGGTCAGCTCCTTCTTTAGTATCTGCTGTACAATAGCCTCTGGAAACCCAGGACAGGCAAATTCTACCCCTTCTGTCGAGTCAAATGTTAAAAATAAACAGTTGCGGATGAAACAAGTCCCCACAGCTAGTTTTTCAAATAAAAAGTTAACACAAGCAGCAGGTCTCTCATTTTGCCTTTTAAATGCATGCAGAAATTACTCCCCCACACAAGGAAAACTGATTTTTCCACTTACCTTCTCTCTCCGTTAGGCAAAAGAGAGAAAGACACTAAAATTTGTCAGAAAAGGCAGCAAAAACACACTGCACCTAAAATATTAATTCTCTAAAGAAAGCACAAATAAGTGACTGTGCAATATCTGCCATGGTTTTGATGTCTATCGAAGTGGCAGCTCAAGTGAAGGAACAACTGCATGAAAAACTCCGCCGCCCCTCCCAGGACAGGGACAGACCATTTACTCCATCACACACTGGAATAAGCAATGTCACTCTGGCTGATTTTGCAATGACTTAAAACGCAGAAGAAATTCCACCCTTCTATGAGGACATAAAACATACGAGAAACAAAAACAACACAGTTCCTACAAGGGACTGAAACCTCAGAACTGGAATTCAGCTGAGAACAGCAGGACAATAGTGCTAAAACAAATGAATAGCCCATCTGGTCCTGACCAGTCAGATATTTCACAGCAATGATCCATAATGCCAACTCTGCAATAATGTGTCTTCAAAGAAATAGTTCTTCCTGATCCTACAAGTGATCATAGCCTCCCATTTTTCATGCTATAAATTGCTGCAACTAATTTTGACAAACTATGTGAATACAGAGATGCTGCTTTATTGCATTACAACACACCTTTTATTCAGCGTCAAAAACGTACTACATTGCTTAAACAGATAGAATTGGTAATATGAAGTGCCTACATTCAATATTTTGCTAGATTTAATTTGGGGAAAAAAATAAAATAAAAAAAACACAGTGCCTCTCTATACTCCAGAAAGCTTAACTTTGCAGAAGGCCCATGGAATGAAAGCTTGTATTTACTATGCTCTCTCTCTCTCTTTGGAATGAATAACATCATTAGCAGCTTCACCCCTGCCCAGAATGTTTTGGGGTTTTTTTGTTTTTGTTTTTTAATTACTCTTTAACCTATGTCAGCTCACTCTCTCTTTTCTATTCCACAGAATATACATATTTAACTCCCTAAACCAACAGAAACATGCAGCTTCCTTTCTCTTGGTTTACCACAGGTTTTTCCACCACCTTCCTTCCTAGGGTTTTCTTTACAGGACACCTAAATCATGTCAGAAAAAAAAAAGAGGAGACAAAAACCTAACCTGCTGCTTTCTTTCTGTCCATCCAGACAGCAGCAAGGAGCTTCCTTGGGCCCGAATTTGCCCAGTTGCAGCACTGTACGTAAAAGGCAACTCCAATACAAATGTGCAGAAGCAGACTCTCTTAATACAGAAATCTCTCTGGGGAACTGCATGTTGTTAAGTCTCCCAATGCCCTCAGTTTTTCTTAGGAAATGATGGTCCCTCCTATTCTTGACACTGCAGCATGTCTTCTTCTGTGATATCAGGCACTGCAGACAGGGCTTTGTGTGAGCGCAAGGCAGCAGCACAAGATGCGCAGCTGCAGTCGACGACGCTGTAGCTATGGCAGCTCAGACCCCGCTGGGTACCCCGCACACCCTCGCTGGCACATGGAAGCAGCTGCAAGAGCTGGGCAGGGGCGATTTCATTAACAGCAAAGGACTCTGAACATGCCATTTCAGCTCCTTTCACAGCAAACACAGAAAAGCAGCTCTCAGAGACCCTTTAAGCCTGCGGCAGAGGTTGAGGAAGCCTTGACATTTCAGGCCAGGCTCCTTGCAATAGTCTGCACTGGCTTAAGCTATACAGATGCTATAAGGAAGACAGGCAGCAAAGAACAAGACACAGCTTTCCCATAGCCCCAGCGGGTTGCGGGGCAGCCGTGCTGAGAAGGAGGCCGATCCGTGTGCCCTGCACTTACTGCCCGCAGAGCCGCCTCCCAGGCCCCGTGCAGAAGTACCCACTCTCCTTGGAACAACTTCGGCTGTTCATCTCGGCATCCTACTTGGTCCAAGGCTTGAATTTTCAGAAGCTTTCACCTCATCTACTCTCCTGACTCAAGCACTGAACTTCAACTTCAATGGGAGGACAGCCGTGGCAGTGTAAGCCTGCACAATATTCCTACCCTAAATTCTCATTTTGACACTTTTTCTAACCTTGTTCATCAGAACAACACCCAAGATCAGAACATCAGGAAAAGGGGCAAGTTCCACAAGCCAAGGCAGCTGTTTAACAGGTAATGTAATTGGTGAAGGCAGAACTGACAGCTCCTAGTATTATACCAGAAAGCAAACACCATTATTCTCTTCAGAAAATGAAGTGAAACTGCAGGGTTAATTGAATCAATAGCTCTTACAATTAAATGCTGCCAGCTTAGTTGACATGATTAGACTGCTGTTTTATTTTTGTTTCAAAATATTGTTTATCTGGAGGTAGGACACACATTAGAAATACAGCTAGTTCTGCAAATGGATATGGAAAATTCAATTTAAATCTCCCTGAAGAGGCAAACCAGTGATTTCCACAGAGTTTTCATGGACCCAACTCACCGAAAGTTACCGTCATCTAAAAGCAGCACAGCTAGTGGAATAACCATTAGAAAACTCTTTCTAATTCCTCCTAGGAGGCTTGACACACAAAGCACACCACACAGCTCCCAGCAGCCATGAGTTTCAGTTGCAAATGAAGAAGCAGAAGTTGCAAGTGGGGCTGAACTCTTATCCACAAATCCATAACATAAATTCACAGGTATAAACTGATCGTTTCACTGAAGTGGAAAAGCATTCCAGATTTAATGAGTAAACAGATCTGAAAGAGGAATTATCTTTCTCCAGATGGCACCAGTCAGGTGCAGATTCAAGCAGTCAATGCAGTTTTATTGATTTACTCCCTCTAGCACTCTGGGTGTGTAATAATACAGCCATTTTCTCCCTCATACTATATGAGTATGCAGATGCACACATATACATTGCTTGAAAGACCATCAGCACATGCTAAAACAAACAAATACTAACTGCACTACAGAGAAAAACAGCCTGTTTAAAGAACATACTAGAAAAGAAAGAGCATATTGTAATATTGGTCAAGATACACAGAACTAATCTGTCTCATAGAGACAGCTGAATGGAAACAAAGAGAACTGAACATCTTTATACAGCTGAGGTTGCCTAAATCTCACCTTTTCACAATAAATCCTTTCAAAATGACACACTAACAAAGACACAAGCTATTTAGTACAAACACCACAAGCGCAGCTTCCTTATCATTGTGAAGGACAGGGAAGGCTCCCCACCACCTCCCCAATCAAGACAAAGAACAAAGATCAATGTAATTTGCAAGACTGCTGTAGGGAAAAACATCAGCGAGTGTAAAACCATAAGGAGCAACAGCATTAGCTCATCTTTTCCCCTTAATAAAGCAGCAAACAATTAGCATTAAAGTAAAATGGGTCAATCAAGACCTGAAATCTTCTTAACAGCTAGCACAGTCAACCCATGTGGCAAGAGCAATCTAAATTAACCCCATGGATGCATCAGTCCTTTCTTCCAATTACAAATGTCACTTCAAATCTCACTCTAAAACACCATCTTACAGTTCAGAGTGTAACCTGTGATCCAACCTACCCCCAAAAGAAACGCTTTTTCCTCTGCTAAATCAGAGTTAAGAAACCAGCTCAGTTCCCAACTCAGTCCAACTCTTTCCCAAACCCGCTCCACCCTGTGGAAATCAAGTCTCATGCTGTTTTCTCCTATGATCGCAAATGCACTACAGATTTGCTGCTAATAAACATCCCTGGGCATGATGCAAAGAAGACCACTCCTAACCAGAGCAAGTCCTCTATTCTCCCTTAATGTGCATACACATGTCTGGGGAGGGATTTAAGCCATCATGGAAATCCTTCACTTTGATTCTTTCCCTGAAGGCACCCAGAATTGCCAGCCATCATGCAGGGTTTTCCAGAACTGAGCCCACATAGCTATACCTGACATTTATACTCTTTCCCGCCCCAGCAAAAGGCTTCAGAACATGCTAAATTCTAAGCATACTTAAGGCTAACCAGTTTCAAGGGCAAATAAGCATGAGTTCAAGCAACTGACTAAATACAAGTGGACCAAAACATGCAACTCCAAGTCTTGGGGAACAACTCTAGGCAAGCAGTAATTTATACACAAGCATAATCTTATTTCCAAATCAAGTATCCACATAGACTTTAAGAAATACTCCAGCAGTGTCTTCAGCGGGGCTCCCCTACCTATTTCCATTGCTTTCCACAGCTCAGACTAGCTCATGGTGTAACACCAAACATGGAGCCAGAGCTAGAGGTGCCAGAAAATGCTCTAGTGTCAGTACCTCTCCTGAATCCAAATACATGGCTTGGCAAACAGTAATGGAGAAAGAAAGGTGGCATGACAAAGGCAGACAGGCAAAATATCTGAAAAAAATCATCCAGCAACAGGGCAATTCTTAACCCACTGACTGTGGCTACTCATTTAGGCACTATTATGATCACTCACACCCACACACCCTACCTCAGGGGTCATTAAATAATGGCTATTTCATTATTATCAGAATGCATTTAAACAGCCACAGCTGAGTGGTTACTGACTTAATGTACCATAAAACTCGCATCAAATCTCTCCAAATCAAGAGTCCACTTGCAGGCTTTGCACTTAAAACACCATGTGGGGTCTCAGCAGGCCAAGGGGGCTATTTTCAGTGGGCAAAGTTTGGCACAGCTGAAGACTCTGCAGGGTTATGGCCTTTGGCTGAAGCAGACTAGCACCAGCTTAAACTTTAGGTCCTACCCCCTGCTGAGGGCATTATCACAAACATGTGCAGCAACAAACTCAGCGAGGAATTCAGTGGTACTTAACGCCCAGGTGGCAAGCTTTGGTTTCATACTCTATTTTATCTATTACACCTTCAGAACATCAAGAGCAGGAATAAAAGCTTATTGTCAAATCGGACTGCCTCCACGCTAACTGAAAGGAACTTTTACCGCCATAGAGATGTCCATTCCCTCCTTGCCTGTGAATCACTTCAAGTGAAGCAACAGCAGGGCCCATTTCCCTAGGTAACGCTCCCTCAGCGCATTCTCTCCTCCTCCTCTTCCAAGCAAGGGCTGAGATGCTGTGAACACGTCATCCAGGAGGGAGGGAACAGAGAGGAGCTATAGAAAACAAATAAATCCTGCAGCTAAACCTCCTCTTGGGTGCATTGGCTCTGGGATCTGTCGTCTAGACACCCCTGCAAGTCTAAACCAGCACAGGTGAATGAACATGTCTGTTGATGGGGAAAAAAAAGGCTTGGGGATGAGAGGGAAGAAACAGAATGGAAAGGAAAGGATATGCCCTTCAACCTTGCAAAAGTAGAAGCTTTCTTAAAACAAAAGGGACACGTTCTCTGAATGCTAGACAGCAGTGATGTTTTTGAGAAGAATGGAGATTTCTTGTCGCAGCCACAAAGATGTGATGATGACACACCTAAGCTGAAACACTTGCAGAACCAACATCTATATCCCATTCTGCTGCATGACTTTCTGTTAATAACCACTTGTACATTAAAGCCTGCTACTTTTAATCAGGAGTCCTCCATAAAATCCCAGCAACAAAGCACAGACGATCTTTATTCAGAGGAAAACTGAAAGTTCCTGCTTAGCGTGCAGAAATACATTATTATTGGTGTTTTGAAAGCAGAAAGCGTCTCTCCCGGCTCGACACACCCCCTTCTTTCCCCGAGCCGCTTCGCAGAGCATGTCGTATCCAGCTGTAATCGGAATCTCAAAAATACATGCACCCAAGGCAGGCGAGCATCTTTCCTGGGCCACCCAAGGCAGGCGAGCATCCTTCCCGGGCAGACTGCAGCTACCCACGGCGGCGCGGGGCGCTGGGAGCCGCCGCCGCTCGCGGCTCGTACCTGCGGCGGGCGCAGCGAGGCACATTCTGCATGATTTTTTCTTACATAAAAAGGCTTTGTTCTCCTGTGCCTCGCTGCGGCCACCCGCCTGCCCGAACGCAGCCGCTTCCCCGCCACGGCCAATCCGTGCAGCACGGGGCAGCGTTTTTGCGGGCTCGGTTTCTCCCCCGCGCACTGCGAATTACAAGGGCCTGCGGGGAGCCGCATCCCCTTCTCGCGCAGCCTCCTTTGTTCGGGCTCCCAGACGCTGTGGTGGAGCTGCGGGGCGCGGGCGGTTCCACACCCTCCGGAGGGTTTCCCAGCCCCGGGATGCTCCAGACCCCGCAGGGAGGCGGCGCCCGCCCCGCGCTGCGGCCGGGGCTGCCTCCCCTCAGCGCCGCGCGCCCAACGGTCCCAACGGCCGCGCCGTGACAGGGCGGCGCGCGGCCAGGGCGGCTCCCGCACCCTCCCCGCGCGGCTTCGTCCTTCTGCCGACGGGCCGGAGCCCTCTCCCTGCCTTCCCCCGCTGCCCGGGGCGGCCTTACCTGAGCGCCGGGACGCAGCGAGGGCCGCAGGGAGCACCGGCCGCCTCAGCCCGCCCCGCCGCTNNCGGTCTTGCCGCACCGCAGAGGCGGCCCCACCGATTCGCGCCTTTTCTTGGGGCGAAGGAACCGCGCGGCGCCGCGAGGAACGGCTTTTTGAGCCAGCTCGGGCGCGGCACGGCCACCCGGCTCTGCCCGCGGCTCCTGGGCAGCGGCAAAAGTGGTCCCGTTCCCCGTTCACTCACCGGCTTCGCGAAATAAGCGTTCCCGCTGCGTGGCGGCCGGTGGCTCTGCGCTGCCCCAGTGCAAATGAAGCGCGAGGAGGGCGAGCTCAGCCCTCAGCAGCTCCAGCGGCACGGGGGGCTGCAGCACGTGCTCAGCGCAGCCTCTCCCGGCACGGCCGCCCGCCGCCAGGAATCAAATAGCACTATTAACCTGTCTCCTAAGCGAAGTAACACGAGTTTGTTATTAACGTGCAAAAGCAGCCGGTTTATCGCGATACCAGCAATTCTGAGTATTGCCAAATACATCCTAACCTATGAAATGGTTCTGAAACAGGTGCTAATGCTTTGCTCCATTAAATATAAGTGTTCCTGTTCTTTTCATGTGGGTGCCCAGAACACATGTCAGTTTTAACCTTTACTGCAGAGCAAAACCTTTACGTTTGAATCCTAGCCTTGTCACATTCCACTGCATCACCCTACCTGTATTTTTTGAGCCTCACTAATTTTAGGTATCTAATATTGGTTTCAAACATGATTTTAGAAGCGGGAGGAGCACTCTGTCTTCATTATACGTTAACAGGTAATCTGGAATATTTCATATCTCTCTTTCAGGCCTCAACTCTCTTAGACTAGGTAGTCAAAGCACAGGCTGAGGAAAGCACAGGCCCAACCTTTGCTGTTTCTTCAGCTGCAGCGTAGAGATAGCAAGCCCACAGCTGCTACCTTGGATTACATTTACAATGCTTAACCAGCTGTGCCAATAAAGGTGTATGTATTTATATGTATTTATGTATTATGTATTTATATGGCCTTGTACTCAGGCTTTGTTCTCCTTTAAAAATCTGAGTCTTTGAATACTCAGTATTTTCTTCCCCTTGGCCTCCTCAAGCTGTTTCAGGAAACCTTGCTACAACTGCCATTTTCCTCTCCTAGCATTTCATCTATATGATGGGTGCAAAGGGAGAAGGGAGCAAGCCAAGTGGACAAGCCATCACATTCCTGTGTGCTTACTCACCTCAGAGCTGTATATCCGTGCAGCAGAGATGCCTCCAGTGGCGAGCACTTGCTGCAGGAATTCTCTCTTCCCGACTGTGGGAAGACACCCGCGCAGTGGGCAAGGAAGGTGCATCCGCAACCAGAAGGTGAACCAGCATCAGCAGTGCCTGTCCCCTGCTATATCGCTGTGTCCCTCCCCTTTGAGACTTACCTGGCGGTGCAAGGACCATGATGGAGCTCTCCTCCCAAACAGGAAGACTTTGTCCCTTGTTTCATCACTTAGATAATGGCAATGCAGGCTGAATAAAATAAAAACATGAAAAAAAAAAAGCTAATCAGAAGGAGCCTCCAGGGGGAAGAGCAGTCAGTTTGATCAAGGAGGAACTCATCCAAATTGAAGTTTGCCTTAAGCTTACAGGAGAAAAAGGACAGCTTATGCTTTGGTGGGAAACAAATAATGTGACAGGTATCATGGAAGAGATGTCTCAATAGCTCCATGTGCAACAGACTGTGTACTGGCCACCACTGTTCCTAGAGATGAGAGGGGTGATAGAAGGGAGAAGTGTCCGCACTGCACACGCATCAGCCGTGGGGAAGCCAGAGCACCGAGCTGAGATGCGGTACTACAGCAGCCCGCTGTTCT
>VWPW01018667.1:61620-226176 GCA_013389825.1 Crypturellus undulatus
GCGCCGCTCCCGCGGGGCCCCTCGCTCCGCCCGCCCCTGCATTGCGGAGGGACCCGCGCCCGCTACCTGGCCCGCCCGCTCCGCGCTGCCGCCGCCCCGGGGGGCAGCCCCACAGCTCCCGGTCTTGCCGCAGCGCAGAGGCGGCCCCACCGATTCGCGCCTTTTCTTGGGGCGAAGGAACCGCGCGGCGCCGCGAGGAACGGCTTTTTGAGCCAGCTCGGGCGCGGCACGGCCACCCGGCTCTGCCCGCGGCTCTTGGGCAGCGGCAAAAGTGGTCTCGTTCCCCGTTCACTCACCGGCTTCGCGAAATAAGCGTTCCCGCTGCGTGGCGGCCGGTGGCTCTGCGCTGCCCCAGTGCAAATGAAGCGCGAGGAGGGCGAGCTCAGCCCTCAGCAGCTCCAGCGGCACGGGGGGCTGCAGCACGTGCTCAGCGCAGCCTCTCCCGGCACGGCCGCCCGCCGCCAGGAATCAAATAGCACTATTAACCTGTCTCCTAAGCGAAGTAACACGAGTTTGTTATTAACGTGCAAAAGCAGCCGGTTTATCGCGATACCAGCAATTCTGAGTATTGCCAAATACATCCTAACCTATGAAATGGTTCTGAAACAGGTGCTAATGCTTTGCTCCATTAAATATAAGTGTTCCTGTTCTTTTCATGTGGGTGCCCAGAACACATGTCAGTTTTAACCTTTACTGCAGAGCAAAACCTTTACGTTTGAATCCTAGCCTTGTCACATTCCACTGCATCACCCTACCTGTATTTTTTGAGCCTCACTAATTTTAGGTATCTAATATTGGTTTCAAACATGATTTTAGAAGCGGGAGGAGCACTCTGTCTTCATTATACGTTAACAGGTAATCTGGAATATTTCATATCTCTCTTTCAGGCCTCAACTCTCTTAGACTAGGTAGTCAAAGCACAGGCTGAGGAAAGCACAGGCCCAACCTTTGCTGTTTCTTCAGCTGCAGCGTAGAGATAGCAAGCCCACAGCTGCTACCTTGGATTACATTTACAATGCTTAACCAGCTGTGCCAATAAAGGTGTATGTATTTATATGTATTTATGTATTATGTATTTATATGGCCTTGTACTCAGGCTTTGTTCTCCTTTAAAAATCTGAGTCTTTGAATACTCAGTATTTTCTTCCCCTTGGCCTCCTCAAGCTGTTTCAGGAAACCTTGCTACAACTGCCATTTTCCTCTCCTAGCATTTCATCTATATGATGGGTGCAAAGGGAGAAGGGAGCAAGCCAAGTGGACAAGCCATCACATTCCTGTGTGCTTACTCACCTCAGAGCTGTATATCCGTGCAGCAGAGATGCCTCCAGTGGCGAGCACTTGCTGCAGGAATTCTCTCTTCCCGCGGGAAGACACCCACGCAGTGGGTGGGTAAGGAAGGTGCATCCGCAACCAGAAGGTGAACCAGCATCAGCAGTGCCTGTCCCCTGCTATATCGCTGTGTCCCTCCCCTTTGAGACTTACCTGGCGGTGCAAGGACCATGATGGAGCTCTCCTCCCAAACAGGAAGACTTTGTCCCTTGTTTCATCACTTAGATAATGGCAATGCAGGCTGAATAAAATAAAAACATGAAAAAAAAAAAGCTAATCAGAAGGAGCCTCCAGGGGGAAGAGCAGTCAGTTTGATCAAGGAGGAACTCATCCAAATTGAAGTTTGCCTTAAGCTTACAGGAGAAAAAGGACAGCTTATGCTTTGGTGGGAAACAAATAATGTGACAGGTATCATGGAAGAGATGTCTCAATAGCTCCATGTGCAACAGACTGTGTACTGGCCACCACTGTTCCTAGAGATGAGAGGGGTGATAGAAGGGAGAAGTGTCCGCACTGCACACGCATCAGCCGTGGGGAAGCCAGAGCACCGAGCTGAGATGCGGTACTACAGCAGCCCGCTGTTCTCAGCAGCAGCCTGCAGAGATGCAGAGAGAGAGAGAAGTGAGTGTTGCAAGTTAGTCATTCAGCGGCGGCTCTGCCTTGAACAATCACAGATGCTAAAAAACAAACACATAAAAAAACAACATGGCATTCGCCACGTTCCCCCAGATAATTAGGTAGTCAAGTTACATTATATCCTACATTAAATATTCAGAAAGAATGTTGACACTAGACATATTAAGACAGGAAATAGCCTTAAAATTTACATTAGAAATATGATACATGCATGCATTTTTTTTAAGATATATTCATGCAGAGATCAAAAAGCATCATCCTACTAAGAGACAGGAGAAAGATTTTACAAAGGAAAAAGATTTTTACATAACCTCACAAATAATGAGGTATAACATAAAGCCTCAACACAATGAATTATGAATGTCTTTATGAAGGTCTAGTAAGTCAGTACAGAGGAATTTTGCTAACAAGAAAGAAGAATGACATTGTCTATAGCCCTTTCTGAAAGAGATTCACTTCAAACAGTGACAGTGTCTGGGAAATGCTATTCCAAAATATACCATGTCAATATAGAGATTCTTCTCTCATTATATAGCTATAACAAACTACTTGGTGCTCCTCTGGCAGTTTTTCAAGATATAAGTGTTGGCAACTTACATATTCAGCTCCACTTCAGCAAACAAATGGAAATACTTAATTTCTCAAAAATACGATATGACTCAAGTCTCAGCACCAATGTCACAACATTATCTAAATAAACAGAGAGTCACTCCAAAGTCAGCTCTTATTTATTCATCATTACAAGAGCTATATGTAAGTGAGAACTATGAAGCAATGGAAAGTATGTCTATGGCATTTTTAAGCACTTTCCCCAACTGATTATTTTCCGGCCTCTAAGGATCTGCACCAACTGGTTGAACAGTTCTTACCACCTTCCCCCTCAAAAACACCTAAGCTCAGGTGCCTGAAAGGCGGTAGAGCAGCGACGTTCTTCACAGTGACAAAACTCTAGAGTCCCTCTAGTGCCCAACTGAGGCAATCAGGAACAAATGTGGGCTGAACAGTTCCTTAAAATGATCAACTGATAAGCAAAATAAAAATTTCCACTGAATTTGTCACTGCCTCAGCATGAGAGTATATTCAGTTTGTTTCAGACTTTAACACGAAACTCACCTCTTTCCCACTAGCTAATCTATTAAAATTTCCTTATAAGACCCTTCATTTTTTTTCTGTCTGCCTCCTATTTGATGATGTTTATTTCTAAAAGCTTATTTGGATACAATACCTGTTTTAAGTTTATGGCTCGTGGTAGCGTGATCAAGGCTTAAGGTAAGAAGCCATTTCTCTAACATCAGCACCAGGGGTTTTGGCCTTCTCTGCTGCTAAATCTGGCCACAGCAGAAGGACTTTCACAAGAAGAGCTTTGCCTTTGGAGACCTTGGCCTTGTTCTTTGTTTCCAAGCGAATATAGGTACCCATGTGAATTATGAAGACAAGTCAAGCTTTGGTGAGCCAGAGCAATTTACCAAAGGTTTTACAGGTCAAAAGAGAGTCTTGCATTAGAAGCGGAATCACGTGAGAGTAAAGAGAAGGTACTGATATAATAATACATAATACTGGTATAATAGTACACTGGTGCTATCTACTGTCGGACAGAGCAGGAGGCAAGATTCTCTGCTGCACAAAATGGAGTCTGTGACATTTCTTCCATCAGCACAGATTAAGTAAATTAGAGTAGCCCACTTCAGCCTCTACCCAGGTGGACATCTTAATCCCAGGCCTGAACAGTCCTCTAAGGCAAAAATCACAGTCTTTTATCAAGCTGAAGGTAGAAGAAATTTCTCACTACAGTGATACAAAGTAAAGGATCCCCAGACAGCAGGCTAACATGAAAAATAGGTGGTAGAGATGATAGATTAAGCAGGTTATGCTCAGATCTTCCTCCTTCACTTCTCACTTATCATCTCAGTTGCCTACTTTTTCTTTCAGCTCTTGAGTCTTTGTAACATCTTAGTGATGAGGCCAATTGCCTTTGCTAAAGAGGAATAAAAGCTGGATGTCAAACTCATCTTTTTAGGGGCATCTCACAAGAGGTTTGGTAAACATACTCAAAAGGAAGCAAGAGGAATACTGATCCCTGCAGAATTCAGCTATAAAGAATTCTTAACCTATATTTTTCACTACTTAGATTCATTTTCTGGGTAGGAAGGAACACTTGTCCTATTAAATTCTCATCTCCCCAAGAAGAAACAAAACTCTCTCTAGGAAAATTAGATTTTTTTTTTCTCGTAACACGCTAGTTAGAAAAGGGAGTAATGATTGCTAGGAAGTAATAAATGTAAGCTTGTGAGCTTGAGTTGTTTTGCCATTTTTATCTCCTTCCTAGTAAAAGTAGGAAAGAAAATACTGCACCATTCAGTCTTTCTGGGTATTCTAATGAAATTTTAGAAAAAAGAAACATTCCATGTCTACCTACAGGTTTGAAAAGAAGATGAACAGAATATGCCTTAAGGCTTAAGAAGGTGAAATCTCTTTACACGTTGCACGTGTGGCTGCGTTGTATGAAAACAGTTGCTACTGAATAGTCAAACTTGTTGGAGAGCGGAGTAGACTACTTGGAGACTTTTTTTCCTGTTTTAAGGGAAAATCCAGAATTTTCCAGCCATATCTCCTGAGGAATAAAGAGCTCAGAAGGAATTTATATCTATGCTTGCATGCTTGAACAGGGAAGCTCTTCAGTTCTTTGATGTACTGATAACTTGTTTTATTAATGTGGAATTCTGATAAGGCTCTTAACTTTTTAATATGCTCATACTAGGTTCACTTATGTAAATGTAACTGCATTTTCGAAGCCTAAAGCCTGAATTACCATCTGAAAACAGATCAGCCTAATCAAGTTAGCATCACAATATAGGGCAAAGCAGTTCATCTAAGTTCTGAGCTTTTTGTTTCTTTCCCCTTTTTATCAATAAAACACTATAATTGTTTCTAATGAAAGGGAAGACATCTGCAAAAGGAACATGGGGCTTTTCTTTTGCCTTTTTATTCTTTCTGGTTTGAGGGTTTTTTTTTGTTTTTTTTTTTTTTTCTCGCAAAGCCTACAAACATGCCCAGCTTACTGCTTTACTCCATTTTGGGAAGACAACAAAGTGCATACCTTCAGGCCAAGGCTGAAGCAGGGAAGCAGGCATGGGACTCCATATTTCACAGTGGTTAAACTTAAGGATCACGACTCTTGCCCCTTCACCATAAACCAGCCATGCAAAGAGAACAAACTGAACACGCAGAATCCACACAGTGGAAGAGAAGGGACATGAAAGAAGTCTCATGGGCGCAGCCTGCTTCTCAAGCGCCCTGCAGACTGTTAGCCCAGCAGTACTTCGGGCTCAGGGAAGCTAAGTTCAGATCTGCGTGTAGACCAAGTTGTACTGGATCCAGCTGGACAGGCTCAGCAAAACTATGGCTTGAGGTTAAGCATCAAATCTAAGTGGGCCCTTGACCACAAGCAAGTCTTAAACTCTGACTCCATCTATGCTTTTATGTAAACACCTCCAGCGAACTAATCTAGATTCGCAAAGGACTTCAACATGCAGCTTTAAAACAGGTCCTCCCATCCAAGGTCACAACTGCCGCGTCGCCTTTATCCCTTCAGTGGCGTGCGGCTACCGCGTGCACGTATCCTTCCGTTTCACGCGTGCGAGACACTGAGGCTCAGGACTACTAATTGCACTACGCTCGGAGTTTACTCACTTGCTCGCGGCAGCGGTGAATCTGCCAGCTGCTGTTCTCTCTAAGTCTCAAGGTTGCCGGCTGCTGTTCTTCTCCAAGTTGTCCAAATCTGGAAACCTGCCGCGCTGCTATTCTCCTGAGCCGTGCCGTTATCTTGGGTCTCAGGGTCAGCCCGTCGGCCAAGGGGGAGGGTGCGGGGGAGAAATGCAGCTGACTCAATGTGAGTAATACGGCAAGACTCCATTTATTTTACTGCGCATAGGCATTATATACTTTTACAATTGCTCGCAAAGCCACACGTTCTTACACTATTGGTTAACTATTTGTAAACTACTTATACCCTACTATACCATTGGTTAACTATTTATATTCCCCTACTTATACTCTGTAGCGCACCTGGTGTTTGCACAGTCTCAGCATTGTTTTCCCACCTAATCTGGGACTGTGCCGCAGTTTCTCATGAGACTGCTTCCCCACCTAATTTTGGATCATGCTGCAGTTTCTCATGAGACTGCTTCTCTCCCTAATCTAGGAAT
Organism: Crypturellus undulatus; assembly: GCA_013389825.1. Classification (NCBI taxonomy): domain Eukaryota; kingdom Metazoa; phylum Chordata; class Aves; order Tinamiformes; family Tinamidae; genus Crypturellus; species Crypturellus undulatus. Next base: position 67,791 of record VWPW01018667.1, read on the forward strand.
GTGCTACAGCTTCTCACGGGACAGAAGCCCCGCGGGCCTAACTTGTGCTAAGAGCCTACGTTACTTATGCTAAGGGCCTAAAATCCAAGGCCTTGGTTGTTCACACAGCATCCATGTCCCCGATCCTTGCATCATTCTGCAACACACAACTCCTGTAAACCAGCAGCCTCCTGGATGGTTTCTCCTTTGTGCATGAAAAGTGAGGGGCAGAGTTCTAAAGTCTCCTACCAGCTATACACATCTGTGAGTTGATGCTAGCTTATGCCTGTATATTTGCCAAGTGGTTGTCTAGCTGCAGAAATCAGCACTACCTGTGCAGTTACCCAAACTGAATTATGAGTATTAGCACCAACAGGCACTTGGCTAAATAAACTAATAAATTTGCAGCAACTAGTTTCAGAAATACAACCTGAGTATCCAAACATTCTCTTGAAAACAAAGCTGAAGAATCCATCAGATCTGTGAAGGGCAGCAACTGTAAGCAGAGTAACATGGTCTCTCCCATGCCAGCAGGCAGATGAGGTTGCTTAAAGATGGTAAACAGCACGAGTGATTAGATCTTGTTACCTCTATTGTACACTATAGAAAAGCAGTATTCCAGGCAACTTTATTGGACAAATCATGAGTTAAGCTACCAGTGTTGCAGTTACATCTGTTAGCTCTGAATTACATTAGATTTCTTCAGGCCACTTTTTTATTATTACACTGAATTTTTGTCACTCCATGAATCTTATCATTTGAATTCCATCCAGGTCAGAGAAAAAAAGTAAACAGGGCAACATGGAGTGTTCATTCCCATAAATTATCTCAGCTGATGATTTGAATTAAAAAAATAAAATAAAATAAATAATTCTGCCTTGAGTCTTCTGTATTCTGACAAGGAAGCTATAAGATGAATGTAAAAGCATCCTATAATTAAGAACCTGATGAGTGGAAAGAAGTATTTCAGGTGGTTGTGACACATGTAAACATCCATTGTCTGAAGTAACTCCCCATCACCATTTGATATTTCTGATTTTAAAAGTGCCTTTGGATGCTTGCGCAGGCTGGTGCGTTGCCATGGATACACTGGTGTCAGCACCAAGTCTGTTAGTTAATGGGCTGATCTGTTTGTGCCCCTCTAGAATGGAAAGAAAGAAAAATCCTATCATTTACGTGGCTGTTAGCAAAAGAAAGCTGGCAGTAAAACAAAATGACTCCACATTATGGTTTTTAGAATCTCCTCCTCTTCAAGCTGATGGCATAGTAAAGTCAAGGAACATAATAAAGCAAAGGAGTGAGGAAAATTGCCAAACACTTATCAAAATCCCTTCCGAATAGCTTAAAACAAGGGTTCCTACCTAACATCTGCTGTATGGTCAAAAAAAACAGAAAAACACAGAAAATTTGGTTCCCGAATGGTCTACCATCACTTTGTGTTAATGGAAGGAAAGGAACAATTAAAAATACCAAGGATAAAAGGGCAATAGGAATGATCTATACACAGACAAGGTAACAGAAAGGTTTTTGAGAGGTAATGCCTATCCATTGTTTGCTCCCAGGGCCAAACTGTTGTACTAAGCTGCAGAACACATATCTAATGCTGCAGGCCCAGCTCCACTGCTAAGTGAGAGGCAAAACAGGTTTAGAAGTGATAGGCTAGTAAACAGACAGGAAATCAAATAAAAAAGCTGGGCAATGATCCAGGCTATCTTCAAACTTTTGCCTTGCTGGTGCTGTTAGAACAATCTCCTAAATTACACATATGAGGCACAAACCTCTGAACTGAATTCCCATACATTAACAGCATTTTCTATTAGGCAGCAACACAAGGCTGTTCCATTTGATTATGAGCTTTTATTTCTGGTATCTGTTTTTCTAGAAGAAACTGTAGAAAGATCAGGCATATTACCGTTAGCACTCAAGTCTTTTTTTGATTCAGACTTTGAGGCCAAGAACACAAAAGTTTTTAGGAAGGAGCTTTATTCTCTGCTGTTTACATATGTGTTTGAGTTAAATTGCTGTTAACTATAAGAAATAATAATAGTCAGGGGGCAGTGTATCTTATCTCTAGTAGGGCTGTGCCACTGTATCTGAACTAGAAATCTTGTGCAAAATATTTTATAGTGATCTCCTCTCCTCTTAGCTGGTGAGTCTTCCTTCACATTGTTTCCCTGCCATAAACAATTCTATCAGTTCTGGGGTCATCTTTAGCATCTCCCAGGGCTCGCAAGGCATCCCTGTGCAATGCAAGCAGCAAGAGCAGTCTCTTTGAGGCACAGAAGCCCAACAGAAGGCCAGAACTGCCATACTGCCCCTTCCTGTAGGCCCCCGTTAATCCTTGCCTCCTGCTCTTACATCACTCTGCAGAGCTGGGCTGCTGTCCAGCTGCAGTGAGAGGTGGCAGCTCCTGCCAAGCTCTTGGCTCACAGCACACCCAGCAGCCAGTAACTCCATAGAAGTTTCTGCAGCACAAACCCCTCCAGGCTCTCCCCGTGGCCTTGCTCACACCAGAGATGCCAGATGTATAGAAATGCTTTCCTCAAGCTACTTCTCCCCTCAGTGAGCGCAGTTAGCACAGAGATGAAATGCTGATGAAAAGAGGTAGTCTCTGCACTCGGAGCTCAGAGAGGAGGTAGCCTTGAAACCATCTTCATACTAACAAGACAGTTACTTCTCACCTTATTAGCATTAAAAGGTACTTGGTCAAATTCTGTTCCAGCTTCTGAGGCAATAAATGGCTTTTTTTCCTTTTTTTTTTTTCAAGTATAAATGAAATGCAGAAGTGCCTAGGCACAGCTCTGCTTCAGGCTCATCCGCAGAAAACCTCTCCTCAGCCAGCAGGACATCAGGTTACAGAAGTCATCGTGCATGTCTCTGTCTGTGACACAACATAAGGCCCAAGTGTCCACAAGGACATGATTGAACTAAATAAAATGAGAGAAGCAAGTACAGGGTAAATCTGGACAGTATACTCATCCTTTAGTGTGTAGTACAGATATTCCCAAAGATGTCAGTAGAAATAAACCCCCCAAAATGTCCCTTTTGCAAGTGGTCCACAAGAGAACCCAAGACCTCAGTAGTTCTGAGGGTAGCAACCCCCCAGCTATGGTTATTGAACCATACGTAGGTACACACTGCAGTCAAGGATCAGACAGTGTGTACTTGATCTGACAGTGTGAGGGAGCTAATTCAGCACTTCTTTGGTTGATCACATTGCCAGTGTTCTGATGAGGAGCGGACGACTGCAAGAGGAATTGCTAAAGTGAATCAAATCAGCTTCCCATTTAGGGAAGGTGCTGCAGACGCGACTGTGAGAACTGTGCATAATGCCATTACTGAAAATTTTCCACAGTAAAAGTTTCAGGCAGCCCTTTCCTACAGAGAGCCTGGCTTATTCCTTGGAAAATGACAAACTGCATCCCTTCCAAAAATCTTGAGTATCGCTTAAGCCCTTGTGTTCACAGTCCTTCTAAATTCTGCTGGAAATTCAGAGAAACCTTCATTTGAGTTCAAGTAAACTGTTATTATATTCAGTTGTTGAGCAAGGAACTTAAACTTACCTCCAGACTATTAATTAATATTGCTTGAAGCACAGCACTTGTCTTTCACATGTACTTGCTCTGGGAACCAAAAGAAAATATGTTATGAAATCGGAGGTATTCATTTTCATGACATTGCAGAAACATAATCATAGTTTGTAAAAATATAAAACAAGTCATCAGTGAAAACTGGCATGGAAAAGCTGAATGGTGTCGCTGTTGCAGACAGATCAATGCTTACAGAGCATATAGATAGTTCTGCGGTTCATATTGATAATACATTGTGTAACTTGACTCTAATAGCCAGGGTTTAACTTCAGGAATCAGTCCTTACATATTGTATTTAATACAGTGTCAAATTACAGCGTCAAAGATAGAGTTCTCCAAGTCTGCACTATTTAACATAAAGCTTAAAAAGAAACTTCACGTTTCATCCTACTAATTTCTGCTTTTCACTTTTTAAACTGCTCTGCCATTGGACCATGAGACTGCTTTTATAAATCAACTATTCATAAAAGGATTTATAGGGAGGGTAGGGAAATGTCTGGCTAAGCCAAAAGACACACGTCAATTTTCCAAGTATGCTTGCGTTAGTGAAGAAATTTCTGGAAAGCAATGACAAAGCTGACAGCGTAGCTGAGATAACGTCAAAAATATTAGCAGTCTGGATTAGCAGGGCTTGCAGATACCTGACAGTGCAGCTGGGAAGTGAACAGGGTTTTTGACTTTGAGGCAAAATACATCTTATTTCAGGCAGATTGTTGGTGTTGCGAATCCTTTTTGCCACCCCTTTGCCCGTGAAGGGGATGGGAGCGTGGTGGGTGAAGGCCACTGGTGAGGCAGCAGCAGCACTGCCTATCCGCTTGTGCCACCCCCAGGAGAAAGGTCCTTTATGTGAGGCCTCCCGACCTTTCCTGCTCCTCTCATCCACCTAATTACTGGCTTCTGTTTCAGAAACACAGCTACCAGTATTTCCATGGAATTGCAGTAGGAACAGAGACTTACTGCAGAGGTTGTTAGGGCACTTCCTTGCAGAAATCCCCAGGAGGCCTTCTTCAGTATTCACCCTTATTCAAAAACTGCCCCCAACACACACACTCCCTAAAACCAGTGTCACTGGCCACAGCTGGCAAATGACTCAGCTACAGCAAAAGCTGAGCTAGTGTCAACATGTTCCCCTTTAACCAGAGACACTTAAGTTAAAAGCTAACAGTCATAGTCTCTAATATCCCTGCATATGGGACCTGTAATATTCCTGCACATACATGATGAGCATCCTTTGGGTCTTGTCACATTTGAAATGCTTCAGTACCTGCTCTGCTATTGCTTCCACTCTTATTATCAAGTCCTGTAGCTAAGCAACAGTAACTTCAGCTGGGCAGTCTGAATGACGTGGCAAGGGCAATTTAATCTGCAGGAAACCCATCCTCTCAACCAGTTCTGAACTGCGGGCACCATCTAATCCTTATGTTCCATCCCTTCTCTTAGCACATACTTGGCTAAGAAAATTCAGACTTGGAAAGTGTCAGTTGGGTAACAGGACGATTAATATCCAGGCCTCCCTGCCAACAGCAGAGGGAGAGGCTGCTGCAAAAGGAAAAATACATGTGTACCTACCTGTGCAAGAGGCTGTCGCAGGAATGCACTGTAGGTGTTGCACCTGGAGGCAATTCAGCCTCTGCTGCCTTCACATCAGCTCGAACAGACTCGAGAGCAATGAGGTTAGGATACCAGGTCCATGCTTGCTGTGACCGAAAAAAATCAGTGGAAGGAGTCTCACCTAGAGAGGTAAGCGGCAAGGCTGGTAATTAATGACTTTCCATTTCGGGGAAAAAGAGGAAAAAATCTCGATCCAATCCAACCACAGCTAGTCATAGCAGTGACACACTCGATCTGGAGTCAAAAGAGGAATCAGGAGGAAGAGTTAAAAATTACTTAACAAATAGTTAAAGGTTGTCCCTTCCTTGGAGAAGTGAGGAGACTGTCAGTCGAGCTCCTCCTTTCCAGGAGGATTAGTTCTCCCCAAATACTTGTCAAGAGATCTAGTTGGCCTTGATTTCCCAGTGGGCTCAGGCTTGACTGACATCCTAGTTATTTAGCCCTGGCTACTATCATCCTGGTTGAGGAAGTGCCCTTGGAGCTTCACTCTTGTAAGAACCACTTGTTAAAGCCCTAACTCTGACCACGAATGACATCAGCCTGAGTGGCGCTTTTTGCTCTGAGTCAGACCTTGGTCCCAGCACAGTCAAGTAGTATAAGGACCTGCAGGCACCTTTTGGCCAAGCAGCCTGGAAATTAACTTTTTTCATCCGAACAGAGCTCTGAGGTATGAATAAAATGCCATTTGGCAGCATTCCTGAAACAAAATATATGCATCATCAAATATAATTGCAGCACTGATATATTCCAGCTGCTGCTGCCCAACAGAACAATGCACTTTTCTTCTAAGATCACCTTCACTCCCTTTTCTTGAAGCATTTACAGACATTTATAAATTAAACCTCACAGCACACCTGTGCCATACAGAAGTGTTCTCAGACAGGCACAGCACTTGGTAGTTAAGATGTCTGGCTAGAGCCAAGGGCCTTGACTCAAGTCTTCACGCTGCCCTCAGCCTCACTTACCTGCCTGGGCTAAACAGCTTTGTTAGCCTGCGCTGCTATTTTTCTTCTGAGATGAGGTCAAAGAGCCAACTTCTTGTCTTTTAGAGCTATCGTTAGGACAACAATATTAAAGGGTGCCAGGCAGTCTGCTCCCACAGGCAGGAACTGTGTGATTTTTAGGTCAATAATAATATTTCCCTCTCTTCTTCAGATCGAGACAGGCAGACGCTCTGGGGTCACACAGAAACTCAGCAGCAGAACCAGAACCACAAAGCTCTCCTGCCTTATACTGTAAGCATGAGATCATGTATTTTACCACTCACTAGAATTGATTTTTGTCCTTCATTTCTCAGCTTGAAATTCCTAGTTCATTCTTAGCATGAAAAAGCAGTTTCCAATTAGAGGTGCTTAAAGCTTGATTCTTCGCTTCATACTTAAAGAGTTAGTCTTTGTCAATCACCCAGCAGCTCTCCCTCCTTTCAGTCAGCGTTCCCATAGGATTTAACAGGGACATCAGATTTAAGCTGATTCACTGCCTAGTAGGAGACACCTTTATGGTGGACAGACACAGTTGATTTGTGGCACTGACACAGGACTTGCTGAAGGTGAAAACCTTAAATTGGTTCGAAGAAGGAACAGATAAATCCGTGAGGGATCAGGCCACCAGCAGCTCCTGCACACTGTGGTTCAGATATACGATGTAGCTCGCAGACATCTCCGAGCAGCCAGCAGCTGGAAGCGGGTGCCCCCTTCTCATAGCTGCTTCCTACAGCCTGTCCTGGAGCGTTCAGTACAGCCCCCGATGCCGTCCATCTGCCACACGGCTGTTTGTGTGAAACAGCCACAACAATTCAGCCCTTAGTAGGAAGGCCTGAAATAGGATTTAAACAATGCATCAAGCTTAGTCATTTCTGCAGCACTCTAATTAGAGAGAATAAAGGAGAGGCATTTTTACAGGAACTGTGCAAAGCTTGTCGCACATCTCACAAAGCTCACAGAGCTGAGGTGCGGCATGATCTGATTTCAGTGTTAGCTTATAAGACTCCAAATTTATCTCAAAGGAAGGGAACTGTAACTACATTTTGATACCATTAGATGATAGAATTAAATAGTGGTTTGTTTGACACACATAAAGATCCACATTTACAAATAGATTTCTTTTGCAATTTTATGCTGCAGATATTTAAGAGCTTCTGACATATGAAATATATCCTTAAAATCTAAATGGAATTTCTTAGTCTACAGAAGTAGACTGAAGAAAAGTTTCTGCTCAATACGGGGAGATAGTCAATTTTCTTCTACTCACAGAAGTCCACAAATTCTAAAACCCTCCAGGGTAAAGTAAGTGAAAAATAATTGACTTTGTTTTCCCATCTGGAAAGAGAAAAAAAGCTAAATTGTACTCTTCAGGCTTTATTCAGGAAATAAAATAATTCATTTCAGGAAATAAAAAGAATACAGAACAGGAAATAGATTAAATATTGCCCTATCAACATTACATAAATATGGCCCATCCAACTGAAGCTTTTAGTCTCAGTAGATTAACTAATTTTGGATCTCAGAAATTATACTTGAACAGCAATGAAGACAGAGGTCTTGGAGCCTATCATATTGATGGCCACAACTGGAAAATTACAATTACCTTTTTTCTTTTTTTTTTTTTTTAAACCCTAACATACCCAACAAACAAACCCCCAAACTTGCTTCATATAGCAGCCAGGAAAACTAATCCTCAACTCCTAAACTTTAACACTGGGGCTAATTTCTGGCCTAGTGTGAATACCTCATGCAGCCAAAGCACAGTAACACTAAACACCCATTAGAGACAATGTTTTACCCAGAATGGTTTGACATTTGCATACATATTAATGCATTGGCCAACATACAGACTTGACTGTGACCTCTAACTTTGCAAATTAGAGCCCAACACAGCTTATTATTAATAAATGATAAAGCAATAAAACAGTTTGATTTGCCTTTAGGAGAGCCAATTCACATGCAGCATGCTTTCAAAATGAAAGATTAACCCTTGTTACTAAAAAATGAAAAGCTAAAGAGGAAAACACAGCTTACCTTGTAAATGCTACAGGTAAAATACTAGCTATTGTTCTCTGCCTATGTCCTTAAGAGATTAAAAATGGGGGAATGGAAGGGATGAAAAAGTTATTTAGTGGAAACCAGTTCACTTATTAGGCTGCCTGAGCTTGTAGACAGACCCAGACAGGGGACACGAGTGGATTGTAGGCAAATATTTTGGCTAGTGATAAGCAGTGACCAATGCTATAGGGAAAACTTACCTTTTTGGTTAAATTCAGTGAAACCCTTCTCAAAAAGGCAGACACTGATGAACAAACCTTTTCATATATAAACCATGGCAGGTAGAATCCAGCCCTTCTGCAACTTTCCCCATTTTGCTCTTTGATGCTAGGATTGATCACCCTGACAAAATGGGAAGCACATTCCTTCTGCTCTTCCTTGCTATGTTGCATAAAATGGTGTCCGACCCATCTTTTAAAATTATTTATTAATAAGGAACGTGATTAAGAACAGCTGTTGTGAGCAGCTTCATTCTACAGGCCAGGCCAGAACCAGCACCAAACCTGATCGTTTTCAAGGTTGGTGGGATAAACAAAATCAGAACAAGAAAACACCCTATAAGGTCACTTATTTTTGTTTCCAAAAGCTATAAAAAGTGGAGAATCCTGCATTTCTTGAACACTTTATAAGTAAAATATAAAAAGGAATTTACTCTGTGAAGAACACATAAATCCTTTTTATTACATTTCATGGGTAGCCCTGAATAATTGCTGGCAATGAGGCAAACTTGATTAACTTTTTCTTAGCTATGTATCAATTTTATAAAATTCACAGCTATAGCATAATTAAAGCTTTTTTTATATATGCTAGGCTATAGATAATTTTAATAGAGCCACATTTGCTATAGTGAAATTATGGGTGTGTTCTGGGGAACTGAAGTAAAATTCAGGGCAGAGTCAGATGTTAAGCGATCTGAAAATTTTCATAAAACCAGTAAAATTAGGTGCTAACTTTTGTATGGCAGATTCATTCTAGAAAGTACAGCTTCTGTAATGTTGCAATAAGGACCAAATTAAAGGACTTAAAGCAAGTGGTTGCATTATCAGATTTATTGATCCTTTCCAACCTTTCCACTAGAAGACGCAAATGTATCTCAAGAGCTGAGTTGTCATAGAATAGAGACAGCATCAGTTTAAAACTGCAGATTAAGGATAAGAAAAAATGGCCAAATTGGTGCAGCATTATACTATACCCGTGCTGCAAATTGTTACAGTCCCTGAACTGCTAATTCATAAAGAGCTTAGACATCTGTGCAGGGAACAGCTGGAAATCCTAATCTTACCAGCTGGTCCAAGATGAGCTAACCCCAAAGCTCTGAGTCTCTTGGGATGTCAAGGGGAATTTTACATCACAGAAGTATTTGAAAATTTTGTCCAGTCTTGTAAAAACTTCATCTTCCCCATATCTCGCAAGACAAAAGGTCACACCAATTCAATTAGGTGACAAGAAGTTGCCATTACCAAAGTACCACTGCTTTGCTCATGAGGGCAGAGGGAACGTCCACCTTCCAGAATGACCCAAGCAATACGACAGAAGAATGAGTAAGCAGCTACTAGTGACCCTTAGGGGCTGCTTTCTTTCATTTCCTGGATTGCTGCTGAAATTCATTGTAATACAAGGCAACTACTCACTGATAGTCTCAGATTTCTTAGCAGGCATTGAGTTTTCCTACATGAAATATATATATACAGTTATCTATTCTATACATATATAAAATAAATGACTCCTTCTCCAAGAGAATGCCAAAAAACTAGTAAAATTGATGACATGGCTCCTATTGGCTTCCTTGGGCACTGGTTCAAAATATTAATCTGATTAACATCATGGCTCAAATTCAACAAGGTTGTTAAGCACTTGTCTAACTCAAGGCATACGAACAGTGCAATTCTAATGATTTGTGGATTTAAAAATAGAAATATATTTAAATGCTCTGCTGAACAGGGGTCTAAATGAAATCAATATATGCCATGCCTCTTATTCATGAAATATTAAGTGAAAATACATAATTTAGTGTGCTCTGTGTAGGCATATATACTTAGCACTGATTATACTGTAATAGATTTATGCATAATTTAAATTGTATAGCACTCACTTTATGCAAAAAACACCCTTCATTAAATCCAGAACAGTACATTTCTAGTGATGTGGGGATTTACTTTTAAACTGTTACCACCTGGATAATTCTGTTTTCACATGTTCAAAAGCCCTTTTCCAAAGTGAAAGAAAACAGTCTCCTCCCCACAGCACTGAGAGGGGAGACGAGCCATGCGAGTCTCTGCCAGGCAGCACACAGGTCTCCTGCTGACCTCTGCTGTCACACACGGCCACTGCCAGCGCCCGCACCGCGAGGCTGCCATCACCGCAAGGGCTTCAACAAGTCGTGGCCAACTCGGTGGTGCAGTGAGCTGAACAAGCAGCACAAAAGCTCACAATAGTAAAGCCAAGCTTTTTACCTGAGATAACTGTCATTGTTGGTTTGAGCTATTTTTTTCTAAGTAATATATTAATGCCTCAGTGAGGGGCACTCAAAGGCAAGTTAGCTATATTTATGTGAGAAATGCCTTTCTCCACAGCCCACACCATGGAGTAGTTATTAACCTGCTTCAGTTCAGCGTGTGTTTAAAAGCCTTGCTCAGCTGAGGTATGTGACACATTTAGCACTGGCTGCATATGGGTCGTTTTAAAGCTTCCCCTCTATGACAAGAGGATCCATCCCTGCACAAGCCTGTAACAGATCTGCTGCTCGGGGAGAAGGTTGCACTGCAGCCTATGGTGGTTTGTGAGCTGCTGATGGAGCTCTCTGTGCTACATGGAAAGGGTAGGGAAGGTCTGTCCAAGGCTATGCATCTCCTAGCTTGCACTGCAAAGACCTACCAAAGTGGGAGAAGGAGGAGAAAGAAAATCCCTTGGATTTAACAGAAGAGTGCAGTTACCAGAAGATTCCTCCTAGCTGGATTTCCATGTTTCAGGCTTTCGCTGGCTCACGGAGCCGAAAGCTTCTAGCACCGGAAAGCAGAGGGAAAAGCTACGCATCTCACCTCAGCACCCAACCCCAGCTGGCCCAAACGTCCTGCTGCCATTCCTGCTTCCTGGCCCTTGATGCACCTGCCACATCCCTCCTGCACTGCAATCTCCTTAGAAGCAGAGTCTTGCTATTCTTGGTGGACAGTCTAAAGGAAGGAGGGTTATTTCAGTGCCGAGTACAACAGTCTTATCCCTGCCGTTCCACCACTGCTTCCTGCATCAGCCAGCTTGCATGCATTCCTGCACTTCCCTAAGCCTGGAGCAGGGAAGGGAGAAAGTCAAATTAATCTTAGAGAAGATGCAAACAGCTGCCTTTTTTTTCCCCTCTCCTGTCAGCAGTGAATCCAGAGAGATGTGCCACAAGCAGGGGCCATGACTATGCCCCATTTCACCCTGTACCTTCTTCAAATGCCTACCATCCCTGAACTCCCAATAGTACTTTACAGTTCCCAGAGACGTCCCTTATGTGACACACTATGATAAAAAGGAAAAAAAAGAAAAAAAAAGGCAAGCATNAGAGATGTGACACAAGCGGGGGCCATGACTATGCCCCATTTCATCAGGACACCCTGTACCTTCTTCAAATGCCTACCATCCCTGAACTCCCAATAGTACTTTACAGTTCCCAGAGACGTCCCTTATGTGACACACTATGATAAAAAGGAAAAAAAAGAAAAAAAAAGGCAAGCATTACTTAAGCCTTCATAAGAGACTAGACGGAATTACTCTCCCTTTATATTAGGAGTCCTAGCTGCCCACGGTCTTCCAAAATTCCTGGTCTTCCAAAATTCCTGAAATAAAATTCTTAATGCTAGGTCTATCTTATAAAAGTTTGCCATAAACAAGGCTTAGCACTTGAAACTCAAGTCAGAGGAAACACTGGGAACAGCAGCCTTCTTCGGGCTGTGTTCTGTATTGAGATCTCTGTCCTGCCATATAGCTGCCAAGCTTTCAAATATATTCAGAAAAAACAGATATTAGAAAATACTTCTGGTTATGATATGCCTGCAAAGCTGTATGGCTCCTTTAACCCATCATTTACCTTCTTATTATAAATACATGATTCCTTTTTAATCACAAGTTTCAGCTCAGTTTGCTTAGAGATTAGAAAAACAGCTGAATCTAAGAAAGAATGAAATAACAAAACTTAGTAAAACTGCAGTTGCAACCTAGTTTCAAACTCAAACTGATTTCACATGAATTCTGACAGATAATATTAAAATAGACAAGTTTTGACTGAAGATTTCATTTGAAGACCAAATTAATAAATTTCAGAGAATCTGATCAAAATATTCTAGCGGTAGCACCATTGAATATAAGTATTTGCCACTAGTCGCTGCACAGCTTACACTTCATTAAATGAGATGAATTTCACTGGCTTAACAAGGCTGCGAGAAACAATTTTTTTGTACAGCTATATGGGATTTTCTTATTAACTTCCCATGCACATATGAAAAACTCTATAAATGTACCACATCCTTTAGCATCTGTATTCCAAAATACCAAATTTACCAGCAAATCTGTTATAGCTGTTGGGCTATGTGGGAGGAAAGAGGTGTTCTTCGCTTTTCAACATTATTTCCCTGCAAGAGTAATGCATCACTGCTGTGTGCATTACACATGATCAGTGGTAGATGGCACTACAGGAGCATGGATTTTGTTTCCTAACAGCTGTATTAAATATTACACAGTGTGCATAAGCAATGTCAATATTTTATTTTCATTATTCCATGAATGGAATTATACAATGGAATTTATTATAATGCATATGCACAAAGGGATAAAAATACTGACAATTACTACCTTAGTTCCCATCTTTCACAACTGTGAAACACAGCTTTGTTCATTTACTGCATCTTTCATTGTCCTTAAAAAATGTTTTTTTAACAGACAAAATGAAAGATACACATCAGAATAATGTTCCCAACAGGATCACTGTGAGTGCCTGGGGTTTGTGAACCAGCAGTAGAAAGGTCTTGTCCTCTATACAACAGCAGTCAGTCAAGAGAGGCTGGTGAGTATCATGATTGTTTGCTGAACCAGTGATGTGGGGGAGTCATTTTGTTGTTATTAGAGACCCCAACACTTGTGATCCCTGGTTGTTTCAATCTGCTTTTGCTGTTTTCAAGTTCTATACTCTGGACTAACTGTAAACACTCTATTTTTCTCCACACATCCCCACCCTTGGAAAAAAAAGCAAGGCAAGATTTTTAGACAAAGAAACCAAGAACAAGGTTTGTAACACAGCTGAACTACATTCTCATTGCCACTTGACAAGTCTGTACAACCCATTGTGATTCATATAAACATAGACTTCATGGGATCACTGCAACCATTTTAGGCTTATATACTAACAAATCTCAAGTCCTCCCAAACTGGAAGTTCACTAATGACAGTCTGCAGTAAAGAAATGTGGCTATGATAGGAATACAACTGTCTAAGCTAGAAACATGCTTGGAACTAGAGAAAACTGCTTCTTTTTTTTACGTTAAGTTAAATTCATCTCGTAAAACTAAATCATTCATGTGCTGTTTATGACTTCAGTTGCATCTTGTTCATTCTTAATTATCTGTAGATAATTGCCCACTGCTAAATATTCAGCTTGGCAAAACTAAGCGTGAATTGTGAAAACCAAATGCAGTACTAAGAACTGCAACATAACAGTCTGTTATTCATAGAACAAGTCAAGGGCATAAGACATAAATGCTCAGTGATACTGTAGAGGCCTCTGTCTCTTAAGAGTAATGTGCGGGGGCTGGCAGACGGACCTAGGATTTAGGGGACGAAAGGCAGCTACTCACACTGAGGGGCTGGAAGCAGGACAGGACAACCCTGAATTACTGCACTTTGCCTTCACAAAGTGATCAGATTCAGTGGCATTACTAGATACATGTCATAGGTGAGTTAATGTAAAATCCTTTATCTCAAAGACCACATAAACAGTCTACTCAGCTACCCTGTTTCAAGGGTATTTGAGGTGGCAGCATTTCCAGCAAAGCACCCACCCTGAATCAGAAATTGCCAAGAGATGGAGAATTACTCCCTGTGGTCACGTGTTTCATCAGCAATTCACTCTTGGGGGCTCCTGGTCACTTTAACTTCCATGAAAGTTCAGAGACAAGTTTGGGTCTATCTTTAGCCTCCATCTTACATTCTTGTATCATACCTGCCTCCACCACACCGGAGACTCCACAACAGAGACATTCATATGTTACACAGCATAAGAAAATCACTGAGTGTCCTCTCTGTAATTGCAGATCTCCTATAATACACTCAGTGCTAGCAAATATTCTCTTAACCTCAAAATTACACCAGTAAGTGGGNGGAGACTCCTTGAGCACCATATCTCTGTACTCAACAAGGTATTTCTGCATCATCATGTGTTAACTCCTTGTTCTTCTCCGTCAGTGAAACTCTCCAAGCTCTGTTAGGCAGTTTCTTCCTTTCTCAAATCATTTACCATTTCAGGTAGCCCTGTTTCAAAGTTACAAAATCGCTTTTAAGAACAGAGACATTCATATGTTACACAGCATAAGAAAATCACTGAGAGTCCTCTCTGTAATTGCTGATCTCCTATAATACACTCAGTGCTAGCAAATATTCTCTTAACCTCAAAATTACACCAGTAAGTGGGGTTATACTGCTGCTCTGCCACAACGCCCCTGGTTATAGAGTTGTCTGAATAGGCCTTGAGTACCCAGCAATCCAGATGTATTAAGCATTTCTGCAAAGTGCATGTAATGAATGTGGCCTGTTTTCCCCTATCGTGTTTTCAAATCTTTAATTCTTTAATTTCTTTAAGTCAATACCAAGGGGATCCAGTCTTTTTCCAGAAGACATATGGCTTTGTTGGAGCTTTAATTACATCCAGATTCAGTGTGACATGCAGGCAGCATACTGCAAGCTGAGAGAGATGCAAAGCAGACCTGGCCCGTCTAGTCCGTGGCTCCAGCACTCTGACACACCGGTCCGTCCGTGTCAGCCTGCACACAGGTGCATTCTTAGCACGATGGCTCCCAGACTATCCTTTGCTGAAGGAAACATGTCCTAAGTGGCACAAGCGCATGCACGAGGCACACGCTTTCCCCGTAGATGTGGTTCAGAGAGAGATTAGGCATAGTGATAACAGCGGTAACCAGGGACCCATGGCCCAGTATCAACGTACTGACACTGCCAGTTTCAGGAGAGCTGTAGAACTGCTCCCACACAGGGGTTAGCAGGGAACTAGTGATCAGTGAAGCTCAGAAGTGATGTGGAGCTTCAAATACCACGTAAATAGAAGGTAACCTGAGAGCTGGCACTTAGACAGGAACACACATACTTATACAACATTTAACATTGGTTCTGGTTTGTTTGGGGTGAAAAGAGATTAGTACCAGAGCAAGAGACAAACTTGTTTTGTTGGTGTCTGTTAATTAGTATGATCACTCGGTTAAATCCAATGTGCTCAACTGTACTGGAAGGCCCTGCTCTCCCCCAGCATTGTAAAGGTTTACTAACGAATCCCCCAAAGCCTTACCCGCTGCTGCAGTCCTGCCTCGCTTTGGGGAGTTCGCCAGCACTTACCTCACGTCGCCCCGCCCTTCGGCCTGGCCCCGCCCCTCGGCCTGGCCCCGCCCCCTCGGCCTGGCCCCGCCCGCCGCCCGGTGCTGGCCCGGCGCGCGGCCCAGCTGGGTACGGCCGCTCGTGACACACGTGGCGCCGGGGCGGAGCCGCTGGCCGAGCGGGAGCGGTAAAATCCCGGGGTTTGAGGGCTCAGGCTCCTTTCTGGGCTCCCATCAATGCCCTCAGCTGCTTTGGAGCTGCCCTTGGGGCTCCAGAAGAGCCTCGCGGGTGGTGTCAGAGCTCGGAAAGGGAGGCTCAGGCCAGCGTTTGGGGGCTGTGAAACGGAGGTGGCATCTGCCCTAGTGGGGCTGACAAAGCCCTGAAGGTTTGGGGCTGCCTGAGGCTCAGCAAGGGCAGCTCTGTCCTGCCTTTTGGGAGCTCCAGGAGGGCTCCCGGGGCTCGCTCTCCTTCCCCCAGCTCCCAAACAGCCCCTGAGGCCCTGAGCTACAGGATGCAGCCTGTTCCCAAGTGCTGCCTTCCTGGGCCTTCCCCCGCCAGGTTCAGGGGGTGGTTTGGAGCTCCACCATAGACTAAGAGCTGCATTTTTGGGGCTCCAACACAGCCCTGGGGGTTGGTTGGAGGGCTCAGAAATGGAGGTCATTTCTGGGTTCACAATCAGACTCTAGGAGCCTCTTGGGCTCAAGAACACAGGTCAGGTCTTGCATTTGTGGTTCTCTAAACCCAGGCCCTGGGGGCTGCCCTGAGGCCTCTACAGCAGAGACTTAAGTGTTGCATTTTTGCTGCTCAGAACCGGGTGCCTTGTGCTGGTTTCAGAGCTCAGAAACAGCCACTAAACTGTGTGTTCTTGGGGCTCCAAAGCAGCTTCCTGGCTCTGGTGGGAGAACTCAGAAATTAAGACTAAGACATGCATTTTGGAGCTTGAAAACAGAGACCAAGTTGTCTGTTTTCAGCCCCATACAGAGGCTTTGGGGGGAGGGGCAGGCAGGTGGCTGGGCACATGGACCCTCACAGGAGGGGATGGAGAGGGGTCCAGTTGCAGGCACTGCGACAGGAGGGAAGCCCCCATGCACCAGGTCAAACCTTCACCTCTGACTTAGACCATGCAGCAAAAAGCGCTTTGGGGCCCCTCTTTGTCCAGTGTTTGTGCAACTCCTGGACGTGTTAGTTACTAGGAAGGGACTGCTAATGACCCAGTTATTCAATTAACTGTTCAGGAGCTAATCATTCAGTGTGGATGAACCATTAAAGATAATGTCAAGAGGCAAGTTGTGACAGTGATTGATTTACAACCTTGGCATTTGGGAATATTGTGGGCACAGGAGTGGGAGACACACATATCCAGTAGGCACCACTGAGTCAGTCCAACACTTTATTCAAGGTTCAGCCAATACTTCCAGCTCAGAGTAGTGAACTCTGAGTCATTAGTCATGATGGAGTCAACACACATTCAGTATTCAAAAGGGAACTGCTCAATCAGGACAAGCCATCAGCAGGGAGATGACAGCACGAGGGCAAATCCCTCCAGACTTTTGTACAGCCTTCCAGGACCTCCACTCACACATGGTGAGGGGGTGCCTAGGGGCTTTCATGGGGCCTGGGGGGATCCTCTGTGCTCACAGGGCCAGGGAAGCCCTACAGGCTTTCATGTAGCCTCCTGGAACCAGCATGCTCACAGGGCTGGGGGGACCCTAGTGGGTTTTGTGCAGTCTCCCAGGGCCTCTGTGCACTGGGCTGAGGGGGCCCTACAGAAACTCAGGCAGCCTTTGTGTACTATGCTGCCCTGCTCCTTCTCTAAAAGAAAGGCACCTGTCAGCGTTCTTTAACCCCAAAATATTTACTAGGAGTGTCAGGAGGTGTCTCTTGCACAACACCGAAGAATACCACAGGCATTCTAGGTCTTTAAAACATGT
The DNA here is from genome assembly GCA_013389825.1 of Crypturellus undulatus. Lineage (NCBI taxonomy): Eukaryota > Metazoa > Chordata > Aves > Tinamiformes > Tinamidae > Crypturellus > Crypturellus undulatus. The sequence continues at coordinate 85,512 of VWPW01018667.1, forward strand.
CAATGTCAAAATAACTGATGTTATTTGATACAAAGCCTGTAGAGTAGAATTCACTTTGTGCTTTCAACACTTGCACTGGAGAAACCATTCTTCTTAGTCAAAAGCACCATGTACAACTGAAGCACCTGCAAGCTAAGCACCACTGGCAACACGAATCAGCTCAAGAAAGCAGCCTGGTATTTTTTTTTTTATCCCATGCAATGAGATGATTCAGCCTATGGACACACCCATGACCTAGTCAGTCATAGCCAGGGACAGCCATGAGCACTCACTGCCCTTCTTCCATTTCTCCTCTGTTCCCCTCTGTGGTGATGTTCTGGAGCATAAGAGTCTCCTTCAGAGATGCATCATCCAGCTCTCTCTCTCCACCTTCCTCGTGGACCCAATGCTGAATGCAGTCTTGCTCAGAATTGCTTCTTACATACCCAGGCAAATTGACATGTGGCTCACTTGGCCTGCTGAGATTTATGGAGCCTTTAGTGGAAAGGAGCAAACGAGAGCTGACTGCCACATGCGACTGACTGCTACTGCTATGGGTCAGGTGGGTGTGAACAGAGCCACATCTGTAATTGCCACATGGTGTTGTCTTCTTCCAGTCAACGGTCAGATTCCACCTTGTCCAAGTCCTCTTGATCTCAGTCTGAACCTACCAGGAGGAAAAAGGTCAGATCTAAAACTACAGGTACGACAGAAGCTTGGTACAACTATTCTCAACAGAACAGCCCTTGCATAAGGGACCCTTCAACCTATGAAAACATCCCACCAGTTCTTTAATGGGGTACTGAGAGCCTTAATCATTTAAAAGCCCAATGATGTGTCATCACTTAATGGTTAGATCTAAGCCCCATTAGTTTATCCCATGGCACTTCATTGGGCACTGCTGCAATCTGCTCTGGAGTAACCAGAAACCTCTCCCTCCACTGTTAACAGCCCCATGACAAATCAGATGTTATTCTCTGTAGTCATCACTGTACAGAATGAGATGACATGAAAGATTCCTCCAACTTTTTCAGTTTCTCACAATACTCTTTCAATAGTATTAACAATCTGTCCCCCACAAAATCTTATCCACAGCATCGTTATTTATCCACAAAGAAAGTTTCTGATACAAACTGATGTAGCTGCTTTATAAGCAAGCAGAGATTTGAGACGGAGGTTGAGTTGTATGCATCCACATCCCTCAATCATTCTGAGTCACATTCTGGAACAGAGGTGATACCAAAACAGTCCTAAACTCATTCTGGCTGGGGCTGCTCCCATACTAAGTGTAGCTCCAGGCAGTGAGAGGAACCTTTCACACATTTTACTTCATTTTCTTGGAACAACTGTTACTCAGGGCTCTTGCTTTTGAGGTCCAGTTCAATAACACTGGATTCAAAACTTACCTCCCCATTGCAGTAACAGTAGATGATAGAAACAATGAAACCCTGAGGATAAAGGAGGAAATAACTGTCACATGCAAAGCTGTGCCAAGTCTAAGCCTCCTAGTTTTATCTGCAAATTCCTTTAAGACTTTAAATCTGTTCTTTCACTTACACCAACAGAAGTACATTAGAACCTTAGGGTAAGCAGGACCAGTGCCTTCGGAGGCAAGAGCTGACCCTCACCGCACAGTGTCCAACTCCCTTGGGCCTCCGGAGCCAGAGGGCAGCAGCAACCCACTGTGCTGGCTGGCAACACTTGGAACATTGTCTGACTGTGTAAAAATACTTCAGAAATGTTCCCTAAGCACAGCCAGGATCCATCATCCTAAGGAATAAACAGATGCTTACCAGAATAAAATGGAGGTTTACATGTTCAATACTTAAACCTACCCATAAATAAAACTGTCTTGCTGTGAGTGAAATTATCAGGAGCAAATAAGGAGACTCCCATCCTAATGGATGCCTTTTGTTAAACAAAATCAGATGTGGGATGTTGTATTGAATTTGTGTCCTATAAGTACTTATATGACCATACAATGGAGCAAGACTATATGTGATTGCAGGTGTTAACAGTTAATCAACTTGGTCCAAACTGCTGCACAAAGCAGAGCAAACACTTCAGGTCAAATGTCCCCTCCCATCTCACTCTTACTCCCCATCTATACTATGGGTGTAGATTGGAGATACCATGAAAATATTAATGAATGTTTAAGAGATTCCAATCAAGCAATTTAAAAAGCATAGCTCATTTCATTAGACTAGTATACTAGCAAGGTATCACCACATGCTAATTATGTCCCTAAAGAAAATACACCCAGCAACAAAGCTGTAATTCAATTTGTGACAAACTGCTTGCAAAGACAGCATAGTTATGTTCACCTTTAAATAAAGGTGAAATAAACAGAGCTCCTTGCTGCTCCTGGGTTTGAGAAAAATAGGTGACAATACTATGTTGTCAGAAGTACTATAGCACAGAGGGCTGTGAATTCTTGAAGAGGAACAGGGCCCTGAGTAGAAAAAGTACCTGGTGAAGAACAGTTCACCACTGCCTTGCATACCTGGAAAGAGTTGAAGAACAGCTCACAGTGCATGCGGATCTCCCAGGCAAGCCCAGTGAACGTATGGGGCAGACACACAAAGACAATGTAGTGCACACCAAAGACCAGGATGAGAACCAAGGTGGATTTTGCTAGCTTCCTACAATAAAGATGAGAGTCCTGTTTATATGCTTAAGGAAGAATTGCCTCCAGGAAATCAGGTAGTTAAAGCTACCCCCTGCCCTGCTCCGCTCCCAGAATACTTGCAACAAGTCATTTTCCCCATGCAAAGTTTTTAACAAAACAATAGCTTTAAAACAAAGCATGAAGATTTAGACCTATTCCTGGTCTCTAAATATACCTCAGTTCTGTCTACATCTGCTGGTAATCCTTAAGTAATTATTTAGAAGTTAAGGATTCTTGTGCAGAAGCACACAAATGCATCATTAGTAAGTTACACCTGTGGGGACATCTTCACTTTCTTTGAGGAGCAATAGTTCCCTTTTAGAAAGGTCTACAAACTCAGGAGCTTCAGGAGGATTTAGCTGGAGGAAACAGAATGAGTCTTAATAAATAGGGAGAATAGTGATAAAGATCCTATCACAGAAAATAACCTCAAATCATTGGATTATGATTTGATTCTGTTTAAGTTAAATAGAAGACAAACATATCAACATGTAACTAAGAGTTTCAGTTTCCAGAGGAAAAAATATCACAGTAAGTTTAATCAGCTGAAGAACTTGAATGAGAAAGCAGCTGTGAAATTCTTGAATTTAAAAAACACAAGCCTCCTAAGTACAGTTAAGACTATGACAGACATGTTCTGGATATAACTTGATAAACAGCCTCTTCAGAAGGGTATTAAAAATAGATTATAAAGAATGCAAGTGGCAGCCACTTTGCAAAGAAAGTTATATTGCAGAGCATGATTATACTGCATACCTAAGATGGTTTGAAAAACAGCAGATATCAGTTTCCTCCAGATCTCAAAACCTCTCTGTGAAACATGCCTACTGCTATCCCATTACAACGGCACTGTCCTGTCCGCTCTGTGGCTGACCAACTTTCTTAACACACAGTAGGTGGGGGAACCATGTCCAAAAGCTATTTACTCTATTCCTCATCAAAGAACTTTCTCCCAGCTTTTTATTAATGTACATTCTTAAATTCTGAGGATAACTTGGTTGAAGCCATTATGATTTTAGTGTTAGAAGCACCAGAATGTAAAGTATCAGTAAGTCAACTGAACTACTATCATGTCAATTCCCTCAATATATACATCAGTATATACACCATATGTATTTAGTGGTAAGACATATCACTTCTATTGGTATCTCAAAGACATAAGCTTTACATAATGATCTATACCCAGAGAGATGCTAATAGCTTTCATTGTTGAAAGCACATTTCTGCAAGAACCATACAACAGTATGGGGTACAGTTCTAAAATTGGTTAATTGGTTTACTTTACTTTTGAGGGAAAAAAAAAAAAAAAAAAAAAAAAGTTCTACACATCTGGTAGAACAGAACTAACACAAGAATACCAGATCTCCTGCAGTCACAATAAGCTTACGACTGCACTTTAGATCTTATAGCAGAGCAGCCCGTTAACCCTGAATTTCCTCAGAAATTACTTTGACCACAAAGCTGATTCACCTTTTATGAAGACATCTACATGACTGCATTGGAGCACAGTTTTTACCCAGAACTACTGCAGACTTAGTCTTTAAAATCCCACCCAGCACATGTACCTGTACTGCTTTCTTGTGTCATGCCCAACAGCATGCGTCTCCCAAATTTTAGTTGCCAGAACCCGGACAGTGTTCAGGAACAAAATGAAGTTCAGCTATAAGACAAAGAAATATTGCAAAAAAAAAAAAACCTGCATTTAATAACATTGGGAGTATTTTTTCAGGATACAGAAGAGATTTTACAGACAGAAAAAAAAAAAAAAGAACAGACACTCACCAGCTGAAAGAGGCCATTCCTTCTGTATTGTTTCTTCAGATTTAGGCCCTTCCTCTCAAACAGTCAGAAATAGCTAATAAATAAGGCCTGCCTTCATGTACAAATACAAGGTGAGCTCTTGTCAATAGAATTCCTAAACCCTCTGCACCAAACTACTCTGAAATTTTAACTATGTACAAAGGGATGAAATTTCCATCCCCTTCCCCAACTATAGCCATAACTTATGGCTGATATGAATGGAAATTCAAGGGACCTATTCTGTAACCTAGGTGCAATGAACTGATAAAGAGCATGGGCAGGCTTTTCTGTAACGTGGAAGCAACAAATGACATCACCTCATTTCTAGGTGCACTGCTTCAGGCACTTCAGAATATGGTCCCGCCATTTCCTTATAAAAGGTATCTCCCCTGGTTCTCCCTCAGGGAAATCAAGAAATTTCAAAAAAGAGACACATATAAAACCTACCCCAATAGCTGCTAAAATTGGTGCTTGATAAATCCATTTGATCTCTCCAGCACTCAACTCCCAGCATCTATAATTGTAAAAGAAACCTAAAAGTTATTGACAACATAAATAAGGAAATTATTAAAAAGTGTAGCCAAGAACAGGTCAAGTCTTGTTTGTTATAAATCATGTGAAATGGTGTGCTTCTCAGTCTCGTTAGCAAAAAAAAAAAAAAAAAAAAAAAAAAAAAAAAAAAAAAAAAAAAAAAAAAACCCCAAAAAAAANGAAGAGTAACCTTCTTCAATATTGCAAAGTCTATGTTATCCTTAATAAAAGAGACAGGCAATTCTTTTCCCAGAGTTCTCTTGTTGGCATTCTTAAATATTCATAAATAAAAATAACAAACTTGGAAAAAGCACTCTGAGTCAGTCACTCTTCAACCACAAGCAGTGGGGGCATTAAGTTAGTAATTAAAAGAGGGAAAAGGATAAATTGTTACACACCCATGTCTAGTTTTGACAGTTTCTGATAAACAAGAGGTTTGTCTCTGGCATTCCCAAAAAAGACAAACTCACATAAGCCTTACTTGCTGCACAGCTAGTTCACTGAGGAAGGACTGGTTTTAAGCATAGATTTTTCTCTGCAGCCATTTCAAACACCTATGAAACCTAAATCAGCAAATATTTTGACAATAGGCATGAGTATTTGCTTCTCATACTGCTCTACAGTTGAATACACACAGCAATATCAGCCCAAGCTCCAACTTAATGAGTATTTGCTGCAAAAAATTCACTGCACTCAAAAGCAGGGCGAAGTGGGAAACTTGTCTCAGACCAAACTGCTTTACACAAGTAAGGATACCCTAGCAGCTCTGCTCCTGCCACACTGCTCTTCAGTGGAGTACATTCAACATTAGCATTGCTTTCTCTTGCTACATTGCCATCTTTTCCCTCTGCACCTTTACCTTTACCTCTATCCAGCCTTGGAGGTCTTTTTGCTGCCACTAGCAAGACAGTGACATACTCATGCACATGATAAACATGAACTTATGGATTATTGCAGGGCACCATGTTTCAGACTAGTTCCTTTTCAACAGGAAAAGATGGTAAATGCTTCCCAGCAGCTTCTGCTGATACGATCACAGATTTGGGCCTCAGCGGGGAGGCTGCTAAATCACCCCTTGAAATTAGCAAACAGCAGGGTACTTCCCGAAAAGGAATTGTATTCAACAGTGGGGGAAAAACATGCACCTTCACCTAGTATCTGTCTCTTGACAGAAAGAAAAAGTCTGGCTGAGAATGAGCTCATGTTTTAGCCATCAGTTTATAAATTATGGAGGGAAGTTTATAAAGAATGTTTGTGTATTGGAGGCAACAATAAGACAAATCAAAGCAAAACACATTGTCCTGCCTCCGGAAGGGATTTTGAATTTAAAACTCTGTTGCTGAAAATGGAGCTTTAAACATCAGTGTTATTTCCTGAAATGCATCTGCATTTCTACTTGCTTTAGGGATTTATAGGAGACAGGCCAGATTCCCTGGAGAGCAGTTATTTACCAGGCAGGAAGTTGATGACTTACAGCCCCTCAAAGTTGTCTGCTTTAGACTGCAAGTGAAAGAGAAACATGGAGAAGTGGGTTATATCTATCCATGCTCAAGTTGACAGATAATTACTCCATAACTGCCAGTCTTCTGACTTCGAATCAAAGAAAACCTCCTTTCTAGAGAAGTAATTTTCCATAAGAATTAAGATATCACTCCAGCAAGAAAGGCCTTTAAAAGTGTTTCAGTCCATGAAACATTTGCCAGTTTTCCATCTGCACATTTGCCAAAAACACTCAGATTCTCTGAAATAGCCACATTGCTGCCCAATTAGTAAAATGTCCACAGATTGTGCACCAAATTGTCTGAGCTCATGAATTGGTTATGGAACAAAATTAACAGATGCAGTTGACTTCTCTTTGTCCCCTAGCTATCATCAAAAAGGTTGCTTGCTTTGTCATGACTGTAGCAAGCTAAAAAGTACATGCTAGAGTGTTGTAGATGACACACGGACCTTATTTAACATAGCTCTTTAAACTTCAGACTTTGTGCCCAGAATTTAGTCAAATGCCACTACATTTTACTGACAAGGGAGTTGCTGTAGGGCCCAGTGGAACGCAGCAGCACTTATCTAAATCCTCGTACTACGGACTATCTTATACTAGGCCCGATCTTGCCACATGTAAAATCTCCTGGGATAATTTAACTGCTGCAAAGGGGAAGCAACATAGCCTGTGCACTTAAAAACTACAACTGTCTCACGCTACATTGAGATGAACATGAGGATGTACTTTTAAAGTGGAGTGTTTCCCTATTTATGCCAATGTCCCAAAATCAGAATCAGTTCTTCTATTAAGATTACTATTTTCAGGTATGTTGACATAGTGTGTAACATTTCCCCCAAATTTGCCCAATTCCGTTGGCACTTACCAACTGCTACCCAATATCTGAATAGAGGGAAGAAAATGGTTAAGATAATTCAAACTGTGTCTAGCAAGTCTTGAGGAAAAAAGCCTCTGCAACACACAGTATAAAGCATTGGTGCCAACTCAGAGAAAACAGTCACAGCTCCCTATCCAAGGGCAACATAAGTCCTTTTATTTTCACTTGGCAAGAGGAATGAATACGGTCACTGCTAACTATAGTTTCAAATCCTTAACAGAGATCTCAAGAACTCCTGAAACAGCAGCAGGAACCTTACAGCAATGTCTCCTCAAGTACAAAGAGCCCAAAAATAGTTGTTTACTTAGGGACAGGTTTCTGACCACCTATTCTTCTGTGTTATCTTTGTCAGCTATAAATTAACTTTTCAATTGGATATTGGATATTTTCAATTGGATATTAAAGAAAACATGATCATTTTACCCATGCTTTCCTAACGTAAACACAAATTATGCAAAGACTGCTACTTTTTATTTTTTTATTTGCGTTTCCATCACTGAGCCAACAGAATAAGTTACACCTTTTGGATTAAGGTATTTTGGTAGATATGAGTAAGAGCAGGTGCTAGACAAAGAATGCAGAAACAGAAAGACGGAAACAAGTTCGACTGTTTCTAGCAAGAGCAGACCAGGTCTCCTTCCTCCTTTTTGCTTACCTTGCATCCACTACTGCTGCACGAGCCACTGCCCAGGCCACAACAAAGACAGCTGGAAATCCTGTCAAAAATTAGCATTTTAATTAGCATTTAAGAACTGGATCAGCCCAGTTTCAGTCCAAAACTATAGCTATTTCTGAAAATTTGATTACATAGATTTCCATAGAACATATTCTACCTAGTAAAAAAAAGAGTGCTACTGGTAAGCATGCTTATTCTTATCCTTTCTCAGACTCCAATTTCACTGTGTCATCACATTAAAGAAAATGTTTCTGTGGCTTCAGCCCACCCAGCCCAACAACGAATTCACCAAGCTTCCCATCTCCTTGCCAGCATTCAAGGTAAACTGGCTATGTCAATTTAGTTCTGAAAGAACAAGGACCTACTTAAACAAAGGTCAACAATAGTCAAGGGCAAATAACACCCTGTGGTGTTCTCATTAAGTTTAATGGCAGTTTTTGCTGTTGACTTCAGCAAAATGAATACAAAAAAAAAAAAAGATCTACTATGACATCTCTGAAAGGAAGAATATTTGCTACCTCAGTAAAAGCTGCAAAGCTACTTAACTTTCCAATTTCTGTAAAAACTTAATTTACCCCTCCCAGTGGCAGAGAGACACTTCAGTCATACCAAGGCTTGTATGTGTTTAACATGAAGTCTCAACCTTTATTTTGCAAGTTAGTGGCATGAGTGGGGAATGGAACCACATGGTAGCTAACTGTACATAGACAGATCATACAGGTCACAGTGACAAGCAGTGTCTCTCAACACTGACTTTTTAAATTAATACTGGCCAGAGAAATACAGCAGTTTGGAGAACATTTCTGTTTCATAATAATATCAGCTCAAAAAGCTCTGATTTCTGAGAAGCAATATATAAGGAAACTGATTAATGAGAAAGGCTCAGGAAAACAAGACATTTGCAGAGATGTAGCTAGAATTGCAAAGGAAGTTAGGAGTTCTAATGAAAATTACTTCTTCCCTTTAGTTAATGGAAATAGCACCACAGTTATGTGACTGAACTTGAAAGCATAAATGGAGGTAAAGGAATTATTTGCAGCAATGTGGTACCCTAATACGAGTTCTTTGCCTTTTTTAAAGATTTAATTAAAAAAAATCTAAGCTTTAAAAGGACAAGATTTTTCTTCTAGAACAGCTTCAGTATTCAAAGAATTATGATTTCTACTCTCTCTGAAAGCCTGCATATTCTGAGAAATTATTTTCTCTGTAGAGGCTAGATATATCATAAGCCCCACCAGCTCACATGGAGTTCTGCTGAACCTTTCACCATGGCAGAGGCGGTAGATCCTGGCTGATTTCTAGTGATGTCTGAATGGTTCTCCTTGAAACAGGTGTTCCTAGATTCATTCATATCAAGCAATACCTTCAAAAAAAATCAGTGAAGTGGCAGACTACAAACATAAAATACAAAGACAGCAAAAAAGAGCTGAGACGGGTCCTAGGAGAATGAAGGGTAAGCAAAAAATCCTTCATTCTACTGGGGCTGCTGTAACACACCAGAAACATCGCTTCTGTCGGTCACACACCATTATTTAACAGACCAAAACATTTGCCAGCTGAATTCCCCAAAAGTGGTTTATCAAGGAACTAACAAGTAGCATCAGCAAGTAAAAATCTGTTTACACCTAAGATGGAGAGGAGGACAAACTTTACTGATTTCTTTGGTCAAAGAGCAGCAGGTATCTTCTTGAGGCTGCTTCAGAAACATGTTACTCTACAAGCCTTCCTTCACAAAATGAGGTCCCTAGAATTTGGAAAGGTCCCACAACTTCTGAGCATTAGGTGTAGCGATGGAGCCAGGAGTGTTATTCCCATGCAATGCACTTGCCCTGCACAGGCACCATGAATCAGCCTCCTGGGATTTGCTGTTAGGTTTGCAAAGAGTGTCCAGAGCCTCCAAAGCCCTTATCTCTGCTCTGTGTTCTCCACCAGCCTTGGCTGTGCTAAAGAGGGATGCTACAGGGCAACACAAAGAGGACCTGCACACACACTGCCATGGAGTTCACCACAAACAATTTGCCCTTTAATTCTTTTTGCTCTCGCCTAAAGAGAACTATGGGTCCCAGTTAAAAATCCAGCAAAACAATGATGTGAAAACAGGGAACTCAGATCTCCTGGTTCAGTACCATCAATATTTTGATCAAAAAACAAGAAAGACTCTTGCAAAGACTGCTATCTCAAAAAGAAAAAAAAAAAATCAAGGTTTGAAGCATGAGGATTTCTTACAGTATAGAAGACTTACTTTTCAATGCAAGAAATATAATGCAAACTCCATTAAGAAACTACTTTAAGAGTTCCCCTCCCAAAATCCCACTTGACATGAGAATGACCATTAAAACCACAAACATTCCTTTCCTCCTCCAAAAATACAAATCAAGCATTTCTGTAATTTAAATACAGAGACCATAATTATAAGCAAGACCACAAAATGATGGCTAGAAGAACACACCAAAATGCCTGCCCAAATACGAATTAACTGAAGTGACCTAACCTTTCAAAAGAAATGGTATTCTGTCAGTTAGTAAGGGAAAGGACTAATCAATTACTACATTCACGTCCCTTCAAAGGCAGGCTACAATTCCCTGAAAAAGGGCTATGGATTGCAGTACATTTATATGCACCTATTGATGCAGACATTTTTTCCAGAGGTACTTGTTATAAGTAAGCCTCTATTTACAGCACCTTGCTTCAGAATTACTTAACCAAGGCATGAAGCATCAATGGTGAGGCAAAAATAAGACACAGTCATCTAAGGAGATGTGGATCACCAATGGAGCAATTATAAAGGACTGAGAACAGACACATTTCCAGTCACTTAAGGCTGCATATTTAGATTCATTTACAGAATTTTCAAAGGGTACCCTTACTCTGTGCTGGAGTTGGGAAGGATTTGTTGCTTCTGACCTCAACACTACACAAATTAGAGACGTATGACTTTCACCATTCACAGGGTAGGTCAGAGGAGCTAACTGACATGCAGAAGGCCACGTAGCAGCAGCAAAGATGATAATGTAACCCAGCCAGCCATGCTTTAAGTTTCATGCACTGAAATACAAAAATAGTGCATTCCCAAAGCCATCTCTGCCTCAAAAAAAGCATAAGAAAAACCCAGGTGCCTTACCCCAGCCTATCAAGATAAAGCCCCAGAGGTACTTGCTATCCGAAAAGAAAGCAACAAAGATTAGGCTGTGTAAATAGAGGCCTTCCACCAAGATCCAGTAGTAGTTGGTGGACAAGAAGTAAATGAAGGTCACTACAGCAATCTTGCACCCAACCTGTTAAGCAAAACTATGAGTTAGCACAACACAATATAGCAATCTGCCTTGTACCACAAGTGGTCTGCTGATTTTTCATGTCTTATGTACAGAAGCATTTAATGGAAACAATTTCCCTTATATAGGTATTTTTATCTTCAGAAGTTGAGGAGCACATGAACACCTGCAAAGATGTAGCAACTCAACACTGAGAGGTACTGTGCAGCTATACCCATGGCCTCAGATCTGCTGTGCCAAGGTAGCCTGCAACAATCTGCTGCTGCCATGCCAGGTTTCACTTGAGTACAGGAGGTCAAGTCAGGAGGACAACTCATGAGTAAAAAGGAGATTCCATCAGCCTCACTACTGTAAATCCATCATTAACAAGGTTAGGTTGGAAAGCAGGGGCATCTAGGGGAGGGTCATTTTCAAGTATGATTTATAAGAAACACAAGTCAAGCTCCACTTTTCTCATCTTGATATTTAAATAGGGGCAAGGGAATCTAAGGGAATTTTCAGAAGTACTAGACTGATTCAGTCCTGTCATCTATATGCTTTAGAAAGAGATCTCCCCATGCATTGAAAAAATGCACGATAGCTATAGGAACCCAAGTCTTAAAACAAAGCCCTTGCCTCCATTTCAAGAATGGGACTTCAGAGCCCACATGATAGAGATGCTCCCGAGAATCGTCACCTCATTCCCAAACAGAACAAGCTCTCCACTATGGATTTATATTGCTTGAAAGCCTCATCTCATTTCTCACTTATCTGCATCCATTTTTTTCAAAGCAGTACAAGTTAGCACACAAACAGCTTGGCTCACATGCTCATTAACACCATTGATAACTTGTGCTTACATATTGTGACCTGTCTGCAGGAGCTATTGCAATGCTTTGGAGATCATTTGCTGGTAGGGCCTCCAGCTCTTTGATCCCTAGGTGAGCCTGCACCACTTTGTCCTTGATAAAGATGCTAACAGCTCTTAGCATGAAGGAGACAAACAGGTGCATGTGGATGTAATTTCTGGTGCAGTGCAGTCGCCTGTGGGAAGAAAGTATGTTAAAAAGATTAAAAAGAAAACAAATATTTCCACAGACATTTTCAAAAGTTGAAATTGAGGAATTCTTAATATAATTCCAACAAGGAGGTTTACAGGGCAAAATAAAGCAAATCCCCCAGCAAGGAGGATTTGCAGTCTTTCTTAATTGTGGGCTATCATATTGGTAATATACACCACTTATTGAGTGAATTCTAAGATGAATTCTGGTACCTAATGTCATGCAGATAGGCCCAGCGGGAATCCAGAAGTCACACAGTTTTGCTAACAGGGCACTGATGAGCATCAAGTTGCTTCAGCTCAGACTCAGCATTATACAAACAGGTCTCAACAGCTTCAGAGTGGTCCACTGCAGAGTATGCAGAACAAAGCTTATAGCCTTTGTGCTTAGCCAAGGAGACAGATGTCACTATTTGCTCTAACTCCTCAGCTACCTCACCATTTATCCACTAGTGTAATGACTGCAAAACACGCGTATCCATCAGATTGGCAGCCTCTGAGGCACAGATTTATTACTATGTTTGCTAACGTTTCCACATTTGAAAATACAAGGGAGCGTTCATAATGTCACCTCTGCAAGTGGGGATATTCGCAGTATAGCTACTGAAGAAGAGAAGTTGACTCTAAGACAACTAGTCTCAAGATGAACCACACCACATCTGTGAGATTAGCCAATTTCTGCTTTACAGGTTTCTTTACCCTAGTTCAAAAAAAAACCAAATTATCTAAAGGTTAGGAATACTGAATACCCTCCTCTTCACAACAGGATGCAATAACTTCGGGGATATGTCCATATTGCCGTATCAAAATTAAATTTCTGTGAAATACACCAGTAAACTTGGAAAAATATTCAGTTCATTTTCATACTCATTTATCTTAGTATCTACACTTCCAAAGAGTAACAAACCTTTGCTATTGGCAAGTTGAAAAGTTTAAGTATTTTAATAAAAGTATTTCAAGAAAAAGATTTGTAGCTGTAGTTAACTACTCAATACACATAGTACTTCACATACACAGCATCCTACTAGCAGCTCTGACAAAAAGGATCAAGCATTTAACACCCATAAAAACGATGTGTCCTTATACAAAGAAAAAGGAAAAATGCAACTCTACAGGTGGGACTGGTTCACCTACCTGAAGTAACCAATGATGAAAATAGCCACTGTCAGAGAGGTGAAGGAGACGGAGTATCCTACAGTATACATTACATAGAGGCGATCAAAGAACTCCCTCTGGAAAAGAAAAATCAGGACCATTTCCATAGTCCTTTAAAATGAATGTATTTAAGAGTTCCTTCCTATTTGGTAGGTTACACATCTGCTTAACTCCTTTTACAATAGATAGCTAGGCAAAATTGCTGGTTTAAAACATGCCGAATTTAGAAATCAGGATTATCTCATTACCACCCCAGCTAGATTTAAAAAGATTTTGCCTTCAAGAAAATACCATAGAATTATTTTTTTAAGCTGGCTCTCCAGTGCTATGGGCCAACAGGGAAGAAGTCTTTGAAGACTTTACATCACAGTTAAGAGAATTTCTGCTGACAGTCACTGTAAGTGATTTTTTTTTTTTTTTTCAGTGAATGCTAGTGCTGGTTTAAATCCATTTTGTGGCAGTCAGAAGCATTTTCAAGCCAATAAGGCTTAAGGTCATTGTACCAGCTGCTTCCCTCATTTCAACATTACGTTAGCAAAGTCTCTTCAGTAGTTAGTTATTAAAAACTACTGCTTTCCATCAGCTCGCAAATTCATGCAATGAAGGCAGTCACGCTAACAGATTAAGGAAAAAATTAAAAAAAAAAAAAAAAAGGAAATACACACAGTAAGATGTCTGTTCTTTATCTCTCTAAACTTGGCAACTTTATCAGTACCTGAGAGTGTTCAATACCTTTCTTGAGATGATTTCTGGCTGTAAGAAGTGGAGGCATTCAGAATAATTGGCCCATGTTCTGTTTAAGCTCTGCACAAAGTCCCATGTTCCATTGAGGCTGCAGTATCTGAAAGCTACTCCTGAAAGACAAGTTGTTAGTTCAGTTTGGTCCTTCACTCTTCTTACAAAATCCAGAAATAAAGAACTGTACCTTTGTGATTGAAATCATATACATAATGAGGGCACGGAACAGCTAACATTTTTCCCACAGATCCTCTTGGCCAACAGATGAGACCATCCCATTCTGGAAAGCAGTTTCCTTCTGACAAAAGAGCAGAAAGAGAATAAGAATGTGTAAGACAAGCCTTTCTGATGCATCTTGCTTTATCACGCACTTATGCCCAGTTCAAATTTGTTATTTAAGAGCCAAAATATCTGAGCTTAAGGCCTCTAAAATGATTAAGTGATGAATCTGATATACAGCAAAGGCTGAGATAGCTGGCACCACTTAATCTCAAGAAGAGAAGGCTCAGGGCAGAGGAGAAGGAATATTATTGTGCATAAATACCTGATGGGTGAGTAAAGAAAACAGGATTTTCTGTATTGTTTGGTAAAAACAAAACAGGTAATGGACACAAACTGAAATACAGAAGTTCCGCTTAAACAGAGAAATTTTACTATACAAGGGACCAACACTGGAAGAGGTTAACCAGGCTGTGGAATCTCTATCATAGGAGACACTCAAGGCCCAAATAAACATAGGCCTGAGCAACATGCTGTAAGTAACCGCACTTCTAATAGGGAAGTTGGAAGAAAGGCTCAACTCTTCAGATACCCCTTCCAACATCAGTGATTCCATGACTCCCAGGTGCTGTCAATAGCACAGCTTTTGTCAAGATTGTGTTATACAGGGGAGCATTAACAAACAAAATACTGCAGAGCAAGTGCACGGCCATTTTTTCCGCAGGTCTCTAGTCTTGCTGCAACTAAGATGTGCGTTCAACTCCACAGTACTTTAAATTGCTTTTCTGCAAGTGTGACATCCAGGTTTAACTTCTCCTACCACAGATTTATTTTTTTCCTCTGCCCTATAAAGACACTTTTATTTCCTGCTCTCCATATATTTATCTATTCTCATTATGTCAATGGGCAAAACGGGCATCTAAGTTGATGTGGGGTGAAAAACTACATTCATTTGCATGGTAGTGTTCTGTCTTTATGCTGTCAGTGCTGAGTCATTCATCACAGACCAAACTATACTTGACCCTGAACACCTAAGCGCTCTAAAAACTGAAAGAGACACGCTTCATATTCCATTTTTGAAGAAAGGTCAAGGGCCTTTTCTGAGTGGATACGGGAAGTTGTTTTATGAATGAAATGCACTTGAGTATAATCACAAATTAGCTCTGTACATTTGTATTTTTTATGCAATAGAGAAAACTGCCAGAATTTCTTGTATTTCAGGTCCTGCAGAGTTACTATTATAAAAGAACATATCAAGAGAGCAAGATTTAGAAATATCTATGTACAGAAATAGAGGGAGTGAGGGATTATCATCAATGCAATATTCAGGAAACAACTGAAAAGAACATCTCCAGATGTACACTGCCTTAAAAAAAAGGTCACTAAAACAGCACTTAGGCTTTCACTTATTTTTTCTTCCCCAGTTATTTTTCCCTGGTATATTCTTCCCCAGTAAGAAGGGACTTACAGAAACACATCCTTGATCCATGTTAGTACTCAGACTTGAAATTCTGTTTCATCATCTCTGTTGTGCTGTCATTTGGCAAACATGACCATTGCTATGCTCTTGCCATATTGGTGACATTTAATTTTAACACCATTTTTACCAGTAATTCCCTTAACAGGCACAGGTTTCAGTAAATAGCACATTTATCACAATTGTTTAATACATGAGCTGTTCAGATTAATTTGGCACAACCAAAGTAGTCAAGTGACCTTCTGTGCATGACAAAATGGCTAATGGTTTGCTAATCTCCTCTAAATTAACACCATTAATTTCTCCTATCCTAATGCTTTCCATGTGTCAGGACAAAGACTAATTGCTTGTCCTTTTTTAAGTAGTATCATGCAAATAGATTTAAGAGTGGAACAGGAATACAGATGTGTTCCCGCTCATTCATCCTTCTTAAAAAAAGGGAAAAAATGAAAGTTCTGAAACACAGCTAGTGCTACTAGCAATGTCATTGTGGTTGACATGGCAGTACAGTTTATTGCAAATTTACTGTAGTTTATACTACATTTTATTAGCATATCTATGTTACTTCTGGCAATCATGTTTTCTTAACCAAAATCAAAGAATACCAGCAAGATTAAGAAAGCTTTTTTCTCCCCCAAATCCTTTTGCTCCATATCTCAAGTCTTCAGCATTAATCTCTGTTCTAGTAAATCCCAAGAGTTCCTCAGTATTTTGAAAATTGCTCAAGCCCTACATTTAAGCAGGGTTATATGCTCTAAGATGCTGTGCTTGTACAAAACACTTGCATGCATTTTTCTTGCCAGTGCAAGACTTTAGGATACAGGCAAAATTATTTCTGTAGTCCATATTTTGATTGGTGAGATCATCAGCACTAGTAAGGTCATCTGAGTGACCAAAAACAAATGCCAAAAAAGAAAACAAGAATCAGGGTAATTTTTACAAAAATCAGAAATTCTGGGAAGACTGGAGCATTTGTGAAATGTACTCATCAAGCAACTACTAAAGAGGAAAGAACACTATAACTGCTATCATGCAAGACAACTGCTCTCAGCAATTGCTTGACACTTTGGGTAAATTGTTAAATACTCAGTCTTCTCATCCTTTCAGCAAAGGAGATGGGAGTTTTGTTGTACAGACATCTGAGAACCAGCTTTAAATTAAGGTGTTCAAAGAGCATTAGCATCTAACAGCAGGAGCAGCAAGATCAGTTTGTGCAGTGCTGCCAACCTCTCAGAGGTTCCTCATACCATCTATATGGGCATCTCAGCTGTGTCTTCGCTGCTAATGTAGCACCTGGCATGGACCTAGACTGTAAAACGTAAAACAGTGAGCACCTAAAACTGAGCCAAGATCGAAACCTACAAATACAGAATAGTGTAGAAAACAGAAGGCAAGAAATACTTGAGCTACTTATTGGTAGAAGAACTACTCCACTTCAGTCCCTTTGTTACAATCCCAGAGTGTTCATAACTAGTGGAATTAAATCCTTTTGAACAGCTGTATTAAAGCCAGGGAAAATTATTTTTTAATGAAGCTTTTGGAGACATTTGGCATTTGTTTCTCTACATTTCTGACAGACTAAAATCCCAGGATTTAGGTGCACATCCTCTCAATAGCAGCAAGAGATCATGACAAAGAATTTTCAGGTCTTCTACAGCTGCATGGAAAAAGAGGCATATGACATATGACTTTGTGTCCTGAAGACATTGCATAGCTTGACCACAGCCTGAAAAATTCTCTTTTATTCAATATGAGAAGAAAAATATTCTTGTCTGTATTTACATGCATGCAATTGTAGTGTCCCTAAGCAAGCACTGAATATGGAAAGTTAGAACTTCCCATTGTCAGTTCCTTTACCCTTTCTGTTGGCCAATACACTTGAAGGATTTGATAACTTAGGGAAAAGAATAAAAATTTGAGCCACTTAACCTGGCATCTTACCTCCCTCTTGCAGTTCAGCACTAATATTCAGTTCACATTGAACTTTCGCTTCCAAGAGAAGATAAATCTGCTCCTCCATAGTCATTATGTCTTCAGTATCAACCTGATGAAGGGGAAGTCCACAAGAAACAGGTTGCAACTTGATTACAGTCTTGAAATGTTTGTGTCTCCAAAAGGACAGGATTTAAATACAAGAAATCAGGTGTTATTAGAACACACACTGGCGGTTTTTTGTTTGTTTTAAGATTAAAAAATGCAAATGACAAGGTTAGCCAACACAGGGAAAAGTTTATAACCAACTCTCCTGCTGACCACTCTGACTTCAAACAGGCAGGCTCCTTCTCTACATTTTCTCTTAACTCAGTGAATTTAAGCAGTGGCAAACTCTTCCCACCTCTCCTCCTAGAGGGACCTACAAACAAGTAAAGTAGATTACTTTTTGCAGGTAGCATCTAAAGGAAACTTGACAACACTGTCCTTTAAGAAAAATAGTGGGTAAGTTTCAAGAAATACAAATGCATGTGTAAGAAATATATTCTTGCACAATAATGCCATCTCTAAGCAGTACTGGACACCATCTCTATAGTTAGAGGACAAGTTACATGAACAGACCTGTGAAAACTGAGCACATGAGTTCTTCCCACAGCAAGCTCCTCAACATCTGAAATGCCTCAACATTCTATGAATCACATCCACAAAAGCCACAGGAAATGTTCACGTGAATCTGCATTTAAAATAGTTGTCACCTGGAACAAGCCCAGTGAAGGGCTGAAGAGATCAAGCTGGAACATCTATCACTCAATGAAAGTTTTAGAAGGGCTGAAATTGTTCAGTCAGAGGGCATTGTGCCAATGCATGTGAGTATCTGAAGGGAGAGTGCAATGAAGACAGTCTTTTCAGTGGCATCCAGGACAAAAAGCAACAGGCACAGACTGAAACACAGGAAGGTCCATCTGAATATAAAAATGTAGGATTATCGAGATTATCTCCTCTCCCTGCTCCAGCTGCTGCTGTTAAATCTACACAAGCTTCATGCAGGAACCACCCTGCTGAGATATGACTTGGCCAACATGTTCAAAGTTATTAGTTATTCACACAAGACAATAGCTGCTTAAGTATGCAAAAGCTCATTAAATCTCTCCAAAAAGTCATTAGATAATGATCCAGCACCATGAATTAGAACAGCTTCAAGGAATGACACTGGCTTATATCAATTGCCATGATTAAGGTGTATTCTGCTCAGAATGAACCAAATCATGCAGATTATTACCATAACCTCACTTTTCACCATAATCATAACTTCAGAAGAAAATATTATCTTACCGCTGCAAAAACACTAGACTCAGCTTAAAAAAAAAAAAAAGAAAAACACACACACTAGCTGGGTCACTAAGAGATAAGTTGCTCAGCAACCACATAATTGTAAGAACAAAATATTTTAAAGATCAGTTCTATTTTAAACCTCCAGAACTCTGCCTTAAAGGTATTTCATTCATCTGCCAGAACTGTCCAGTTATCATTCACAGATCAATCTCCATCACAACTTTATCTGCACACTAACAAGAGAATGTCCTGTTCAGCTGTTTCTCCCATGCAGAAGTGGCATCTCTTCAGCTCAAGGGCTGTCTGACTACTCCAGGGCTTTTTTTTAAAAAAAGGAAAAATGCATAGAGCCAAGGAGAGGAAGCCCTCTGGAAAGAAAGGAAGCAAAGGCAAACATAAAGCCTCACCTATCTGAAAAAGTACTGTTTTTCCTCAGTTCACTGTGGTATTTGCAGTTATTTCTTTTACGTGCACTTAATAACCAAGTAGAGACAAAAAGGTATTCAAGAGTTTGTACTACACTAAGCCAGAAGCCAGGCTTATCTTTTCTTAGGATCAGGTAAGAATTTGGAGCAATAGTCAGTTGTGAATACAGGAAAAAGAGGGCAGACATTTCCAAATCTCTTTAAGGTGGACAGAAAAAGGATGGGAGTGAACAGGGAAGGTCTGGCTTCTGTGTCCTCAGCACTGCATAGCACTGCTAAGCCAGCATCAACGTTAAACTATTATCCTCTTGCTGCTGAGCTCACAGCTGAGAAGCAAAGATTTACAGAGAATTTGGACTTTTTCCTTCCTAGAGGGTTTAGCAACAGGGACTTCTGCACAAGACAACTGCCTAACAGCACACCACAATAAAGGGATCCCACTGAAAGCTCCGTGCTGCTGCTTAACTTCAAAGAGGGCTCTAACAGACTTAAATGCTAGGCAAGGATACAGCAGATCTTGAGTAGGATTTGTTCTTCATTCAATTAGTCTTATCTACAGGCTTCAGTAAAGACACTAGCAATGCTAAGCAATATGACAAAGACAATACTTACAGAAGCAGCAGATTACCAGTGTAGAAGAGCAAACACCTTGGTCCAAGGTATTACACAAAGGGAAAGCAACTCAGTTGCCACTCTTTTCTTGGTGGTTGAAAAAAAAGTAGTTTAGCCCACCATGGAACAAAATAGCTTTGGGACTGAAAAGTTACACAGGACTTTTTTCCACGTAACTAGCAAACAAGTAGAGGACGTATATACACTGCCTTCAAATACATGCTCCATGAACACGAAAATCCATTTTTACAGTGAAATGAGTAGAATACATGCAGAACTAGAAGCATATCACTACCTCGCAAGACAAATTTCAGTTATATTACCTATATTTAAGTCCCTAAGTCCTTTTGCCATTCATAGGAAACAGCTGACTCTCAAAGGAGTCCAAAACCCATCAGGCACATAGGAATCCCATGTAATACAAATGCAAATGCATCCTCTTTCTGTGTAAAATCTTCCTCACTTTTACACTCAGACTAAGTTCCAGAGGCTTCTTCCTTTCCAAGCACTGCCCACTTCAGTTAAATACACCC
Source organism: Crypturellus undulatus (assembly GCA_013389825.1). Classification (NCBI taxonomy): domain Eukaryota; kingdom Metazoa; phylum Chordata; class Aves; order Tinamiformes; family Tinamidae; genus Crypturellus; species Crypturellus undulatus. The sequence goes on from VWPW01018667.1 coordinate 106,278, forward strand.
TCATCCTGCCATTGCTATGCTGCCATTTATTGTCTCTGCTTGAACTGAAATGGTGTTTTACACTTTGGCACAAACAGGTGCTCCCGATTGCCTATCCCGAGACGTTCCTGGCAAACTCCCAAGAAAGAACGTGAACCTGGTTCTGTGCCCACACCAGAGTCCAGCCCGTTCCTCAGGCAGGCGGAATGAAGAACAGAACTACGGAAACTCTGCAACAAGAAAACACACACCACGCATCTTGGCCGTCCGCAAGTTTTCCCCCTACTTCAAGGTAAAGCAACCCCAAGCGTGTTAAAAACAGCTGCGCACGGACAGGGAGGAAAGCACTGAGCGGGGCTGCAGCATGGGCTCTGAAAAAGACCTTTAAAGAGCCTTTAGAGCTTTTTTAATGGCTCCGAAAGAGCCTTTAAAGCGTTCTTAATAGGCACCGAGTTGAGAGCAGGCAGGCGCTTTACTTCAGCCCGGCCACCGCCGCCCGCTCCAACGGCCGCCGCACAGAAAAACCGCCCTGAGGCGACGGTCCGTCCCGCGGGCAACGGCCGCGCCACCTCCCCCTGCCCGTGCCCTCGCCGCTCCTACCTGCGCCGCAGAGAACAGGCACCCGCTCAGCGCCAGCCAGCCCAGGACGCGCCGGGTGCCGGTGGCCGTGGCCATGTCGCCACCGTGGCCCTCTCCCCGGCCGCAACTTCGCCCGCCGGGACGCTCCAGCAGCAGCAAGCGGCACCGCGCCCTGCGCCTTCGCTTTTATAGCTGCCGCGCGCGCATGCGCGCTGCCCCCGCGCGCCCGTCCCGACCGTTAGCGGGTAACGGTCGCCCCAACGGCCCGAGCGAGAGGCTGCCGGTGCGGGAGAGCGTGCGGAGTTAGTGCTTGCGCCTGATCTTTGAAGGACTCCTCAGTTCATCGGCTAATGAGATAAGAGGGCACAGCCGGGAAGTATTTCACCATCTACGCTGTTTCTGTAAGTGGGAAAGGATGTCACTCTAAATACAGTAGTTAGTTAAATCCAGGCATTCGTGGGATCTGCTCACAGGGCACGTACTCGAACTCTGTCCTCTGTGTCACTCACTTGGACTGCAGTGAAAAATCGTGTCACACATCTAACCACAACTCCATTTCTAAGCACCCTATGTAATAAAAGTTACTGCCAATATCCAGAACTGGCTGCATTATCAAAAATATTCTGTCTGGATCCTCAAAAAAGTGAATCACCAGAGAGAGGTTTTACTGATAAACTCATGATTTCTGCTCCCTCCTCACACTCCTGCAGACAGGCACACTCCTCTATGCCTATCTGCCGAGCTGTTTGATGAGAGCATGGATGCTTTCAGAGCTTCCAGGTGGAAACAAAAGGTAGAAAACACATGCAGTAATGTTTCGGACCATCTTGGACCCAAGCCTGTGATCTATCAGGTAGATCCCATTCCTTTTATTTTTCCTCAACTGATTCATGCTTGGTTTTTATGGACAGTAGGACTTCCCATTTATTATTTTTCAGTAACAAGTGAATGAATGTTCTCATCGGAGCGTGATTTCCTGACGCTATAGCAAAGACTGTTAGTCCTCATGATCTGACTCATATTACTACAAACACTCATTCAATTACACGCCAAGGAACTCGGGCATTGTGGGAGAATTTAGAAACAATGTATATCCCTAAATTAATTTTTATTATTGTTTTACAAACATTCTGATAAGTCTTTCTTCTAAACAGAGCTGATAAATGCCCTATATAATTATTTCTGAATGAAATATAAGCTGGCTTCTGTCTTTGGCATTATAAAGCCGATTACAGACAGTTTTCTTCATAAACACATCACAACTCCACAGTAGGATTGTGCATCTAAGCTATACACAGCAAGTAATTAATTACCTTTAGGGGAAATCACCATGAGAAGTCCCAAAAGACACAATCCTGCAATATGTACTTTGGCATTACTCTCAAGCATATTTCTAAAAGTGCAAATATACAGATTGTTCGTTCTTCTTGATTTAGCAAGGAGTTACAGGGAGTACCAGCTTAGAAATGTCACTTAGGAAAATCTTTTCAGGTTCAGTGCCCCTGCAAAAGCAGGTTTATTTGTGTATGCAAGTGTAAGGGGAAGGCTAATACAGAGACAAGACAGACAGCCAAATTGTATGTTGAATCTGCAATCATAAAACAGCAAGAAGACCTTGCTACTTAGTAGCCTGTTTTGCATTAAATGGAAGCTGTTTCCAAATTGAAGTCTTAATTGAAGGAATTCCTTCAATAGCACCAACACAAAATAGGTGAGGAGAACTAATATCTTTTTCCTTTTTTTAAACCATGAAGCCAATAATTCACTCACATTAATTTTAGGCTTGTATCCTTCCCGTTCTACATCTTGCATTCTTATTTGTAGCTGCCTGTACCTATGCAGAATGAGAGGAAAAAAAAAAAAAAAAAAAGTGCTATCAGGCAGCCTGGCAATGCCAAGCCTCTATTCAACATTGCTGTTAATTTGCAATAGGGGGAGGCAATGATCTTTACTTTAGCTTGTTTTGCCCCCTGTCCCGTTGTTGCAGGTTGGTTTCCCAGAGGAAACAAAGAAATGTATTGATGGGCAGCAAAGGGGGACCTGGTTTCCCTAGGTATGGTCTTTTCACATTGATACTGTGGGAAATGCTCTGTCTCAAATTTGAGCTGTGCCACTTTTGAGGAAGCTGACTTTGTTTAGGTCTGTTGCCAAAGGATAGCCCATGCAGTGAAACCTCTGTGAAGTTCAGTCTGTTTCACTGGGGAAACAAGAATTTGGAGATTTACCTGAAAACTTCCTGTGAAAAAATACAGGTTGGACAAATAGGAGGAGGAGGAGGAGAGGTATGGAGTGGCTTTCAGGTGAACAGCAATTAAACTCTCCAGCTCTTAAGGGAGACGGGCTACAAGTACTTTGAATGATACAAAGAAAACAAGTGAGGAATTCTGCTGTATTCATCCACCGCAAAAAAGTGGTCCCAGAGAAACTCTAAAACAGCAAATTGAAACAAGCAGAAAGAGGCTTCTCCTGTGTAACCATTACAGTGGGATTCACTGTGGACACAGAAAATGCAAAGGGGCTCAAAGACTAGACCAATTCACAAAACAGATTCACTGGTGACTACTATCCAGTGGTCCGATTCATGATGGTCTTTCACAAAATGGTTAAGGTTGGAAGGGACCTCTAGACATCATTTAGTCCAACATCTACGCTATGCTGGACCCTCTCTAGTAGTTCCACATCAGCTTGAGAAAGTAGTTAGAGAAAGGATCATTGCCTATATGCTCTGCATATGATACACATATTCTTTTCCTAAACATCCACAGCTAAATGCTACCAGAAACTTTACTACCTTGATGCATCACCAGTATGACTCAGCCAGATACTTCTAATGGTCTAAATTAGCTCCACCTGAACAGATTATCAGCTGGTCCATGTCACTTTGAGCCTGTTGCTATTTTTATTAATATCAGTGGGTGTGAGGCAGTGCAACTACCTTGACAGTGAACTAAAACCAATGGGATGCCATTCTAGCTACTCCAGCCATGACAAATGCATAGAGAAAGCAAGATGAAAAGTTGAAGAGAACTGCAAAATGTTTCAGCAATATGAGATTTGACTGAATATAGTGGTAGAGTTGATTCATTGAATAATAGGGGCTATCTTAATGTAATTGTTTGAAATTATAGTGTGAGATCTAAAGCTGCAGGGAGATCACAACCTCGCTAATGTTTTCCTGCAGTGGCTTCTGGAAAAACAAGGCTGATGTGTACAGACTGCCCACCTGTGCATGTGCATATGTCTGTACATATGGGCTTTTTGCCTGCATATCCCTCCTGGCCTCCACTCCTTCCTTCCAAAAACATTTGAATTACTTGGCCAGTTTCAAGCTACTTTAACAAACAAATATTGAATTTCCATGTGTTTCTTAAAAGCAGGCAGTAAGGTAGAGGAGATAACCTTATATATATATATATATATATATATATATATACATACACACACACACACATACACCTTATATCTAAAAAAATTGCTTCAGAGGTACAAAGGCACAAAAGGGAAGAAAAGACATAAGAGAAACCCTATAGATGTAGCAGTTGTAGGAAAAAACTAATAAGAGTTCATGGTAAATTGTAAGCACAAATCTGCAGAAACAAAACTAGGCTTCTTTAGTTTGTTGAATATAGAATGACACGAACAGATTATATAGATTAATTTTCCATTTCCCATGTAATGGAACAGTGCATACAATGCCAGCAGTTACAAAACTGTGTCAGATAACTGCTTGATAGTATTACATCTTAGCTGAAATTATACTGTCAGTGTTCTGAATTAACCTAACCATACAGTTTCCTTATATAATTATCCTAGTACATTATCTTAAAGCTTGCAGTTAGCTTGCCGCGGCTTGAACTAGAAGCCCGAGCAAATGTATGCAGCAACAAAAAGGATACTTAGTAGATAGTGTCTGCATAAATATTGGAAAAGACAAGAAGGAAAATCATATAGCCAAAATCAATCTTTCTCTTTCCTTAACTTTAAAATTTAATAACACATTTCACCTGAGTTTGAATGATATAAACTAGGGTTCATGCCTCGCTATTTGTCTGTGTAGCATTTGCAGCAATATCCTGCATGATGCTGAGTGCCTTTTTCTTCTTTAATCCTGGTGGGAATTGAAAGCACTGTGCAATTCAGGGAATGGGACCCACATACTCTGCACCAATAGTTTTAAGCTTTCTCTAAATTTAAAAGGTGTTTTGTTTTGTCACCCAGATGCTAACCATTTCAAGTGTATATGCATGTTTTGACAAGTTTAGACTGACTTATAGGGATCTGATTATTGATTTCCCTTAGACTGATTATGTAGCTACATTTACAGCAGGGCTAAAATACTGTGATTCACATATGTGAATGTCCTATAGATGTGTACAAACCATTAACTGATTTTTCTAATTCCATATACAAATTTGAGTGAGCAATGCTGACTTCTGGAGATACTAACAAGTTCATAAACGCCAATAACAATACACAATGCAACAAAATATCATATTATTGCTTGCTACTGATACAGAGCTTCCTCCAGCAAATGAATGAAGCATTGATTTGCTCTTGCCTAAGGACTAGATTATACAAAATTCCTGCCAATAACACTTAAGCTTCCTTTGAATGTAGAGAAAATTCAGCTTTTGTTAGGTGTCGCTCTAGTACTTTTAAAATGTAATTAATCTCTAAGTGGCTCTAAATCTGGGATATATCAGTGTAAAAATTAATTAAAATCATAATGCACAGCTTAGCTTCATTTACACTGAGGAAGCAGTATGGTCTGGTAGAAGACCAGATACACATGGGAGTGCAACTTCTGCGCGTGTATCTGCAAGAAAAAGAGAAACACGCCTGAATAGCAAGCCTGAGCACTTGTTACCATAGGGTATCAGAAAGGCCAAAGGTTTAATAGGCTTTCTAAGCAGTTTAGATCTGTGTTGGATGGAGGAACAGAGGTCAATAATGAAATGCCCCGTATTTGGCAGGTGAGAAGCATACTGGGAGGAGAGGGGAGGGGATGTCTCTATCTGAAGTTGCTGGTATTTGCCAGACAGTGCAAAAAAAAAAAAAAAAAAAAAAAAAAAAAAAAAAAAAAAAAAACACCCAAAACAGCCAGATTGCTTGGCTCAGCTCTGTGCCATCATATGGCTGCGTAACCCTTCTGCTCTTGTGCTTTCTTCTCCTGCTCTCCATCTGTGCAAATCTGGACTCCAAGCAGTTGGAGCTGTCCCAGTGCAGGGACATTGATGGAGCATGGTCCTCAACCCAGCACTGAAAACATGATCCAAAAATAGACTGCATAAGACAATCCGAGCCAGAGCTGCAGTGCTTACTAACCCCTGTGTATTTGTGTTTGGTAAAGCTCTCTGTATGTACTAACATGATGTGAGAGACAGACAAAGCTTTGGCTTGATGCAGATCTGAGCATAATCACACAGTGTCTATGTTTTGCACAAAATGTCACGGTGTCCTCTTTAGCCTGAGGCTGCCTCTGAGCTGAACCACTTCAGCCCATCTCCTTATCATACATACCCTAACAGAAATGGTGAGAATAAGAAAATTCCTTTAGGCATATCGAAAACAAACCATTTTTCTTCAAACTCATTTTAATACCCTAAACTTTCCCTGCTCTAGCTGGGCCAGATGGATTGCAGTTAGTCCCTGGGAACTTCTATATCTTGCAGGAACCTGAGTCTCCACTTACTCTTGTATTTCTCTACAACCCAGGCATAGGAGGTTGTTTGCTGATAGTATAACACAAAGGAAAATTTGAGATCTCTTCCCTGGAGGCTGAGTTCCTCTCTTTCAAGGTTCACTGGCCAAGGCTACTCCAAACACATTCAGACTGGACAATGCTGTAAGGCATGGTGCTGCAAGGAGCATAATTACATGGTGACATAATAACATAATATAACTTCCTTGATCCAGCTTTATGAGCAAGGAGCTGATCCAGTGCTGGGGAGACCTAGGGCCAGGACCTCAGCTCAGCAAGCTCCATTGTATTTCAAGGCTTTCTGCCCATTTGTGTTCTGTGAAGATAATCTTGCTTTGCACCACTATCATTCAGAGTAGGATCTGATCTTTTTGCTCATATCACCATTTATGGCTTGTTCCTGTCTGGTAAATCTGAATGAATGTCACAGTTCTGAGAGGTTAGTATGGCTAAGCTTCTACAAGAAACAAGGATAAGGTATATCTCAGAAAACTATCTCCCCATGGTCCTGCTTCTAATGTGTTACGGTCTGTCCTCTTTGGAATCAGAGCTCTAGGTGACACAGTGCAAAAGAAATTATTTCGTACCTTACCTTGAATTCCTGTCAGGATAACAGCTCCAGTTTTCCCTGAGAGGTGGGCTACTCACTTTCATTTGTAAATAAAACACACTTCAACATGCAAAATTTACTGATTGGAAAAAATATATCAAAAACACAGAAGACAGAGTAATTGTCTCCTTTAACTTCTCCTCACCAAGGCCAAAGATCTAGAAGTTTTCTGTGCTGTAGTCCAAATAGTTTTAGAACATCAGTTCAGTCAAATCCAGAGACTTTTATCCTGCAGAGGAGACCTGGTATATGAAAATCATTCAATGTAGCTAGAATTAGCTAAAAACTTCTTTCTTTTGTAAATGCACTTTCTGTTATCTTTAACTCCCCCCCTGCCTTTCTTTACAAATTTATAAAACTTAAATCAGTCCTTGCAAAAGAAGTACAGCACTATAAGCTTTTGGTACTTTACACTTTTTTTTTCTATTTTTACAACAAATTTATCTGAGACAACTTTGTCCCACAATTAAATCAAATAGAACTGCTGCTTGCATTAAAAATAAGTTTACTTTAAAAATGAAATTTAAAATACCTACACCCCCCTGAAAATCTCTGCCATAATCTTGCATTTGGGTAAATCTGTGTTTCACCCATGAGCATAAAAAAAAAATCATTCTAAATTAGAATAAGATGCTGTGTTGTCACAGGTTGCAGATTACAGACCTATTCAGAACAGTTGCCACTGGATTTAATGTATTTAGACATGTACTGTAATTATGACACACTGAGTGGGCAGAAGTACCATGTGTTACATGAGACATAAAACTGAGGTGCCATTGACTTTCAGGGATCAATACAAATCCATGGAAAGTTTGCAAAAAGTAAGGTTAAAATTCAGGCGATCACTTTCCTTTTATACCAAGACATACTCTCATTCTCCTAAAGATACTCTTTCCATTTTAACTGCATACAATGTTTTTTCTCAGCTTGTTGCATAGTGTTGCCATATTATTTAAAATGTCTGGCATAATGTTGCCAAGAGATTATTTCATTTCCAGGCAAGAAAAAATGAGATTGTGAAGGCCTTTGGAAATAAACAGTATCAGTTGGTGATGGGAGAGAACCTGTCCCAATCCCAAGTTTTCAAACTGTCCACTGAAAAGGCTCTCTAGACCTACCAGCAGCGAGATCTTCCTCTCTCAAATAATCTCTATTTTACAGTATCCCAGTTTTGTCTGAGGAATAGCATTGCTTCGATCATCAAAAGCATGAACTGAAACAGCTCAGGATAAGTATCACAAGTTAATCAGCTATCACACATTTGCTTTACTTATTCATGAATTTGGGGATTTTTTTTTTCATATTTACATGAAGAAACACTGATTGCCTTTTGAATGCCATGAACATGTGTTAAGATGATTGATACATGCGGAGGACTTGGTTCACAGTTCCTACAATGGTGGTGTTTTCGTGTTTGTGCCACTTCCCAAATGTACTGCTGATTTTCCCACTTTAACAGTGTTTGCTATTCAGCTTGCTGAATAGAAATTAACTATTTTAGAATGCAGTAAACACAATAAATACAACATAAAGGGCATTTTGGAGAAAGCTGGAAGGAAAGATAATTTTTTTAATGGAAATGTCTTCAAGTAAACAGTGAAGACTGCAGATAATGATATGTACTATATTGAAAAAAGGAGTAAATGACTCAGAATTATAGTCTGCATTAATTATGTGCTTTTCTGAACTGTAGGCAGCCTTTTAATTTCTTTGGTGGCAAGGAAATAAAATAATGCAAGTACTGTCACACAGTAAATGAATGTAATTGGTCAGAGAAATGCAAGTGTTATGCTTGATATAAGCTACAGTGCTCGCTGAAAAACATATTCTTAATGTACATTGTAATCCTGTTAAAAATGCCATTGTAGTGAATGCCTTTCAGTTGAATGGTCCCAAAGCAGTACAAAGTACAGGGATAAGTACAAGAGGGAAAGAAAAGGAACATTAAAAACAAATTCGGTACCATTATATTTTATATGAAAGTAACGGTCAAGAATTAAAATAAACTAATTCTGTCAATGTCACTAATTTTTTTTCTTAAGTTTCTTCTGTTCTTAAAATGACTGCTCACCAAGTTTTCCACAGCAAGATTAACTTGTAAAGGTTTGTTGACCAGTGTTTTAGCAGAGAAGACAGAGAATGTCATTGCACTCTGCTGGAGCAGGACTTTCCCCTATGCGCAAGTTAGAGCACAGTCTAGTACAACTCTAAAGACTTAGTTAAGCCACAACCAAGGCACTGGAAAGGAGTTAAATAGATGTTCTCCAGCTATCTTCAGTTATGGAAAGAAAACTCTTAACTCCTGTTACAATAGTGAAAACTGGATTGTAGTAAAAGCCAGAAGCTTGTGGAAATGTACTGATGGCATCTACTGGCTTTTAAGAAAGGCTATTTTCACCTGCAGAAATGTCTTTCAGTGGGACAAATTTTAACAGTTCAACTTATAACCTCCAATTTAAATTTAGAAAGAGAAGAAACCTCAAAAGATAACAATGGTGTCATTATGGGTTAACAGGAAAATAATAGAATTAAACTAAGTCTGCTGATGTTAGGGTTTTTTTATTTTTATTTTTTTTTCCTTTCTATTGAAAATCTGGTCGGTGAATTTTTTTCCACAGCTAAAAAAAGAGTGAAGCTTATGGGCCAATGGCTTTATAGCCATCTTCCTATTTCTGAAATAATGGCAGTCTGAGATATCTCTGGTAAACGGCAAACTCACAAATATAAATGTAAAAAAATGAAAATATATTGGGAAGTTATTCAAATGATTATGCATATAACCAGGCAAACTGTAGAAGGCCAGTGCTCAGTCACTGATGAGTGACCAAACATTTTATTCCTCTGAATTAATGGACAAAAGCATTGCAGTTAGGTATTGTGAGACACCTTGTGTACAGCAAAGACAGTGCTGGAGGCAGTCATAGGGCTTCCTAACCACACAATTCTAGTTTGCAGGGGCATGGAGAACAGGCTCTCAGGAGGTCCATCTAGTCCATACTTCTCAGATCAGGACCAGCCATCCACAGAAACTCCTATCCAACCTTCTTTTTAGAAAGTACCAAGGATTCAAAAGTGTTTCCATGTGGCTTCTTCCATTGCTTCACAGACCATTAATAATACCTAACTTCTTTGAAGGTCTCTTACCTGTGATTTGTTTCTCAAACAGTTTCTCAGGCTGGAGTCAGATGGTTCTGCCTCCTGTGTATGTTACCATACAATTGACATGGAAACATAACAAAGAAATGTGCTTTGTACTGCTCCAGGAAGTATCAGACCTGAAACCATTCAAAGAACAGACATTAACTTCCAGACTGTAATGCTAAAGAAGAAAAGAGTCGGACAGACAGCTAGTCAGGAAACAATCTGACTACCTCATGTCTTAACCTCACCTACCAGTTCAAGCAACTTCTAAAACCAGCAATGAGCAACAGTAAAAAGCACCACAGGTTTAGCAGAAGTGACTGGAGAAACAAGGAGTTGTCCAAAGTTTCACTTAAGAGTTAATGGCCCTTTGCAGCCCTTTGGGCCAGGAGAGCTTCCTAATTGCTTGTTAATTCCCTTAAAGAACCTTAATTACTTCTGTGTAGCTACAACAGTGGACTATCTAATTAAACACACATGTCAATTGATGAATAAATTGAACTCTCAGGCCTAGCAAATACAAATACTTCCTTGGGATTACACTGAGATTTGTGTGTGTGTGCATTTTTAAATGCAGTCTATTAAAACTTCTGCATTCACTCACTATGGTTGACTACTTAAAATCCTTAAAACCAAAACACTAGGCAGATTGTTTGACAAATAATTCCAATGACCACAGCAGGGCTCAAACATAAGCAGTAACTTCTTTTTGTAACCTCAAGGACTAGAAATACTCTAACACGGAGCAAGAGCTTTGAAAAATGAGACTTTCAGATAATCATGATTGTTAAGTTACAGATTCATAGAGAAAGAAAAAGAATCAAATTACAGTTCTCTGTCTTAAGATGGATTCTAAAACTTTGATGGTAATAATATTCACGTGCTTTAGCAGTCTGTCACTTTTGAGAAACTCTGTCTCACTAAGGAATTTACAGAGTGCTATAAATAAATATTAAAAATAGAAAAAAAAACAAATACCACCTACACTTTTTCATAATAACTTTAGATTTTGTATTAATATTTTTTCTCAACAAAATATTCATTTCTAATCTGGCTATTATACATGAGTATATAGAAACCAGAAAGAAACAGTAAGATGAACGGTAAACAGAAATCTTGCTCATAGTAAACAGGTCTGTTTTAGAAGCATATGCTGGAATTTAATATTTTTGTAGGAATATTTCTGAAAAGCACAAATCAGAGAAGCAATCAACTCCAGTAAGCATGTGCTGGGATTTCTTAGCTCAGGAGGACATACAGAACAAGAGACCTGAGTCTTCATCTGCATAAACACCATCTCTGAGTTTGCTCACAGAAGGACTCAGCCAGAAAATGACAGAAATGTTTAATTGCCTTTCAAAATGCATTAACAATTTTATTGGAAGCTTCACTGAACAGAATTTTTCTAATGTTAAATCCATTTCTAGCTGCAAAGTTGTTTAGGTTTTAGCGTACTTTGCAGGTTATGCTCATGTCAAAACACTCTGGCTTCTGCATAAAGATGAAGAAGGAATTTTGCCATCAGTATCAGTGAAACCACAATTTCCCAAAGGGAGTTTGATCACTTATTAGATCTAAGTACCTAAATTGGTCTAAGCTTCTACTTATTTCATGGTCCTACAATTTGAAAAGCTGTATTGAATGCTAGAGTTTTTTTCTCCTTTGTATCTTCTTGTCCAAAGCCCACTTGGGATTAAAAAAAAAAAAAAAAAAAAAAAATCACAGTATTATGATTAACGTGTTTCCAGTGCAGAAGTTTGCAACATGGTGGCTGCCAGGCTCCTGAAAAGATCTGATTATTTGGTATTTATTTACTTGTATTATAAGGACAGTTTAACACTTGTCAGACTGCTTGATAAATCAGAACAGCCCACATTGGTATGTCCTGGGTGAAATAAGGATGTCCCATTCAGCAACATCTCTTTAAATGTGTTTATTTTAAGATCACTTTCAGAGTCCTCTATATATATGCAAAAAGAACAGGAAAACACACTTAAAGAAAACACTTTTAAAGATGAAAAAGAAAACACATCTAAAGATCTGATGTGTCCAAGTTTTCTTTGGTGAAGGATGTTTTAAAGAATTTAGCCTTTTAAAGAATCTCCTCTTTTAACTCTTTGCATGAATGAGACCTGGCACCAACAGTTTTCCCTTTCTATTGCTATTGACAAGGAATACATTCGTTTGGGCTTTGCAATATGTTATGTTGAACAGAGGCTTAAATCTATGGCAATGAATTAAAAAAAAAAGTAGTCAGCAAAAGGCAATGTCTATAGAAAACTTGCAGTCACTCTGCGTACTACTGGGCTGTTGTAAATGAGGGTGTACCTCTTTCAGACAGGAAGTGGACCACGTTGAGCATCCATTTCCATCCCACTGAGGCAGGCAGAGCTCAGCCAGGTATGAATGTGAACCTCTCAGATATAAAAAGGTGGCATTTTTATTTGCTTAACAAGATGTGGTATTTCTGCTGGTTTACATTAGCATGCAGAGAATTTGCTGCAGTTCTCAGCAAATGCATCCACAGAATATGATCCTCTTAATTAATCAGTTAATAGATATGTCCATTAACAATTTAAACCCATACAACAAACATACTTAAATACCATATAGAAAGCAGTATATTAACATGTATTTAATGTGGAATCAATATTACCATAAAAAAAAAGAAAAACTCAGGTCAGTGGATGTGGGATACTTCCATTTTCATTTTACTTAAGTTTGTTTTCACCTTTATTTTTCTACTCTTGAACCTTGTTTTGAACCTATTTCTCTCTTTATCAAGTGTTGACATATGCATATACTAGGAAGAAACAGGGTGCAGAAGGCCTATGCTGCAAATGCCCAGGCATTGTGTACTGCCATCTCATTCTGTTCTCCTTCCATAGTCTGTAAATACTTGCTTTAGCGTGTATAGTTGTTCAGATTTTTCTTAAATTTCCATACCACAACTATGCACATAAGACTGAAGAACTTAAACTAGTTAGAAGGGAACACATTTACTTAAATCAGCTGCAGCCTTCAGTTATGTGCTGCCATAGATCCACTAGCTGGAGTATTGTTCAAGTCCCATCATTACTTTTCAGCGATGCATCAGCTTGAATTATAGCATGTATAGTCATTTTGGTTCCATACCTAAAAGTGTATGTTACAGCTCTGCTAGAACTGCAAGCCAAGTTACTCAAATCATGTTTCTCTACCACTTCATTTTCAGGGAAGCGGTTTTAGGGATCCTGCCACAATGTGCATTCATGCTAGGGTGCAGACACACTTTCTTCCCAAGCATCAGAACTTAGCAACCCAGCTATTATGTTACTCTTAAATTTAAGCCTAGTCATAGAAATGTGAAAACTCTGCCCATAAGTACATTACCAGCATTTTAAAAAAATACATCAAGAAAGAAAACAGATACACAAAAGTTGTGAAGTAATGGAACAGAATTTCATGATAAGTTAAGCTGACTTAAAAGAATCTGGAGCTGTCCTCAAAAAAGTATTTAACTTCATAAATAATGAGGTCTAGGTTTATTTATTTGTATAAACATGTTGAGTCATAAACCATCAGAAAAAAAAAAATGTAGAATACCAGAGACAGTGAATAACTGCATGAGGCTGTTACTGTAACCCAAATGACAGGAAAATAAGGATGCTGCAGGCTTACTATGAAGTCTCCAATTTGTCCCCTTTAGCAGAGGAAGGTCATGGTCTTTACCAGCTATATCCATCATGCTAGTGCAGCCACTATAATGAACAGAGATTACAGGGGCAGCTTTGTTAGAAGGATGGGACGATGCCCTCTTTAAGGTCAACACACTATTTAACACAGCAAGTTGCATTGAACCAAGCCTCAGAAATCAAAAGACATTGATCACTACAACCAAACATCACTAACTATGGGTAAGGAAAAAATTCCCTCTAGTGCAGAGGATGGGAAGGGCCTTAAGACCTCAAGACTATTGTGTTCAGAGATCAAACATACACTTCACTCTTCAAACATCACTGAGTTTTTCAAGATCTAGTAAATAGGAGTCAGAATAGCTCCTATCAAGCTCATTTTAATCTATGGTGCTTAGTTGCCATAAAAACCTGCTGTTTAAAGCCAAAATCTGTAAGGCAAGGAGGCTATGCGTACCTACGTATTACTAACTTCAGCTGAGCACAACTCTTTAATGCCTCATTACCACTAAGCATGTGATTTATCAGCCTCAAAGACAAGGAAAATTAAATGTTTTCTTCAAGCTAGATGTATATGTTACACACAATTCTTCCCTGGATTCTGTTATTTTTTCCTGGATGTTAGCCAATGCCATACTTGAGCAGTTGCATGAAAAATAAGGGGTTACTCTCAGCTGGAGGCGTAATTATCATGTTAATGACTGCTTTAAACAATATTAGCATCACTAGAACTAAGTGTACCACTGCTGGTTGGATTTCAGATGTATTTAGAAACAGCTTACTCTATATTAACAAATGAAGCAGAGAAACAATACAGGCTCAGCAATCTCTTTAAGAAGGTTCATGACTCTGCAGAGCCCTGCAAGTAATGAAAAGGTCTAGGGCCAAGCAAGGTGCTGCCTTGGACAGCTTAGGGAGGAAGCAGTGCTTCTTTAATCGCACTGCCCCAGAGGCAGAGGGTGATTCTGGGAACATGCCTTGCAAAAGGGGTTAGCAACTTATTCAGGAACAGACTTTGAAGACTGTTCTCTTGGGAAACTTTGACATCAAGAGGGACCAAGCTTTTAGCTAGAGAAATGTCTCCTCCACGAGCAAGCTTGGTGATGGTCAGGTCATCTTCCAGATGCTTTGATCAAAGGCTGTTTGGAAGTGGAAGACAGGCAGACCTAAGATCCTACAGCTTTAGAAACATAAGGGTAGAATCAACAAAGGGACTCAGGCTCTGTCTTTCTGTGTTTCCCCCAAGCCCTCTCTTGTTTCTTGGAAACCAAAATATTTAAACTGAAAGCTTCTAGACCAGGCCTTTGTGTTGTTCTTGTAAGACTTAGAAATGAAGAGCAGAGCCACTTCTTTCTTTTCTTATTTAATGCGAAGAAAGGAAATGCTTGACACTACAAGTTTTTTTCTTCCATCTGGGGTTTGACATATGCAGCTGCATGCCTTTTTTATTTTTGTGTGTCTCTAAATGTTGGTATAAGGTTTTTTAATAGAAAAATAGTATCTCATTAACATGCAATAATCTGTCTTGTTAAATCTCACTGATGAATTGGCTCTTCAGAGGATGAGTCAAACTGACCTTTAACACTCTTTGGGATCATCAAAAGCTTCATGCCAAAAAATTGCAAAAAATTAGCAAGTAAGAGAGTAGAGAATGCAGTGTCAATGGGTAATAAGACTACTAAACATTACTAAAAATAGAACCTGCTTCCTTATTACAAAGTTTTGGCCTTCATAAACTGAATGAGAAAAAAATACTCATTAATATTTTACAAAAGAATATTATTTTAAAAAGAAAAAAAGGTATTCCATAAAGACATTAGAAATGTTGTTAATAATCAGTTGTTCTGCATTGCTAAGTTTGCCTAAAATGGTCTCATGGGAATATCTGTAAATGGATAAGTAGCTCAGCCCTTCAGTACCTGAAAGATTAAGTCAGATGTTCTAGGGCAGGAGGTATGAGCCAGATTTCTAATGATCGACTGTCAGTGCTGGAATTTGTCAGGAGAGGGGAAAAAAAAAAAAAAAAAAAAAAAAAAAAAAATCACACCCCACAAACACATGGTACCATATACACATCCTAGAAACTCATTTCAAAACAAAAGAATGTGGCACTGGGACAGTTTCAAAAAGGAGTTTTGATGGAATTTTTTTTGGTTCCATGGGGCTTATACCATTCTAGGAAGCTCAAGAGAAGAGAGGCTACTAAAGCCAGTTTGAGAAGAGGAAAGAGAGATGCAGGAGCTGATTAGGTGTAGGAAAACAGACATGACAATTTTTTTTTTCTTCCTTAGGAAAGCAGATGTTGGACAATGAAACAGATCCATTCCAAAACCAAATCAAAGGGAATCCAGAAAAGGCAAAACTCCAGCCATAAGAGGTTTGAATGCAATAGGAGAGCTCCTATTGCTCTGGATCAGACATCTAACATATTATACCACTCCTGCCTGTGAATGAACTGCATCTGGGAAGTCCACACAGAGACACTCCTCCCATGCAGGCAAGGTGACAGCAATGTCTAGGGAGTTGCTGCAAGTTGCTGCTGGGATGGCTGGTAGAACCCCATAACTGCTGATTTAGTGAAAAACTGAGCATCAAACCACATGCATCTCAACATACCTCAGAGAAACATACAGGTAAGACAACAGCAGGGGTTTTGTGCATGCGTTTTCCTTGTGAAACCACCCATGTTGACATTACCATTTGTGTGATGTTCCAATTTGATTCATTTCCATTCAATGGCGGGATATTTTGTCATTGGTTGAAGCACTTTGCAGTGCTGTTTAACCACTCAGATATTTCCACCAGCTAATACTATTCAGTGTGCACTGTACTTGAGACTGAAGACCAACTAAAGTTACGTTTTGCAACGTAATTTTGGTTATTGTTATGTAATTACATTCATATTACTAAATTGAATTAAGACTGTAGAAACAGAATGCCTTTTTTTCTCCTCCCTTCTCTCCCCTGCAACAATTTCATCCAAATTGCATGCATATCTCAGGGCAGGGGGATGTGACCACCACCCCAAGTCCTAACTCAGCTCTTTCCCATCATTATCTTTTCAACTCTGATTCTGAGAACAGAAGGCGATACTGGAAATAGCTTGGACACTAAGAGGAAGAAAATCAACTTCTCCTGACAGAAAGAAGCTCTAAAGTTTGTTTACTCCATCCTGTAGCATAATCTTGGAAATTGCTGAGCACTTCAGTTAGGCTGAAAGTATCTGCAATTCCCATTTGCCTGGGACAGCACAGACAACAGTCAGCACTTCATGACAGCACTTGGCACTCAGCTGGGCTGACAAGTTGACTTAATGGAAAAATGCATGGCAAGGCACTTGTTTCACCGAGATCAGTAGTGTCAGCTACTCCTGACACAATTGTATTACTACTCATGCTATACAGAAGGATTGAGCCTTCCAGAGATGGATGTGGCAGAGCATCTCTGATGGAGAGACAGTAACTCACCAGCCACATGGCACCAGGACATGAGACTCAGGCTTTCTTTTCTCACAAAGGAGGACATTCAGTGTTACATTTCTGCTCCCTCTTCTCACCCACACTTTGCCTCCATCCAAAGCTTTCAGATGTGCATTTACAGATTGCAAAAACAGAGATACCACAAAAATTTGCCTTTACACCTCAGATTTAAGGCAGCATCAGTAGATTTGTAGCTATTTAACTGTAACAATTTCAAACATTTTTTCTGTGATTTTTAAAGATTCCCAGCAAGCACCTCTTCCATGCATTTCACACACACATTGCGAGGTCAGAATGGCACAGGCTCTCAGAAGATGGGGAGAATGAGCTACAGCAGTGTTCTCCATTATGCTAATAATAATGAAGCTTATTTTCCTCTCTTACAGTGGAATGGACAAAAACAAAATCTGACTGCAACTCAGGAATAAAAGAAACATAAGAGACAACAATCCAACATGATACACAGTTAGTAGACAACCATGGTTTGTGTTTCATGCTATGGCTTCCTGCGGTTAACTTCCCTGAAGAGCCTGTCCTTTCACACTACACACAGGTCAGTACCAATGTTCTCATAATATCCTGCTTCCAATATAGTTCTAATAGTTCCTGCTTGTAATATAGTCCGTCATTTCTCCCATCAATTTTCAAATGACCTGCTGGCATAAACATTAACGCTACTGGCTGTACATATAACCAGACTGGTCCAAACTCCTTTGTCATCCCTGCTGCTTCACATCTTCAGCTTTTTTCCACATCTACTGCCAAGTCATAGAAGGGCTGGAAAGTACTAATACAGACCCCTGCAGCCCCAGAGGGAACTACCAAAACCAGCTGGGCATAAGAGTCTTTTCACAGACTGTTTTTTGCTGTGAAAATATATTATTAAACTCAAGATTCACTCAGCAAAAGATGAATAAATAATTTTCTAATGTACTCACTGCCACAGCCCAATATCTTCTAATGAAAACACCTGAGATTTTTAGAAAGAAAGAGAGAAAAATCTCATCTCAAATTCATTATAACAAAACTCTTTTCCTGTGCATAGTTTCTGAGCAAATGAGGTGACAGTTAGAACTGTATTAACACCCATGGATTTTCTGTAAGAGTTCTGAAGGCTTCAGGTGTTTGTTGCACCCATTTTGTCCAAGGAGAAAAATAAATAAATAAATAGATTCAAACAGACTTCAAACAACTTTTTAAAATTCTTTTTTTCCCCACATTCTGTTGTTCATCCAGAATACCAGTTACCTGGCTTTCCCAGTACAATGGCTGTGTGAGTCCCAAGTGTCCTACTACATCACCTTCCTTTTTGGTACTCCCCAGAACAGGGGTGGTCAGCGCTTGCAAACAAGGAGTTTGTACGTGGCTGAAGGCCAGGACACGTCAATCAGCAGCTCTCTAGTGCAACGGCCAGACCATGGCTGCAGGGGCCGTAGGTGCTGGAGTCGCCTAGCAGAAAAATGCTGCTCCTAGAAAGAAATCACTGTGGTTTGGAAACAGAAGCAAAGCAATACGTGCTTTGCACACCTTATGCTTAGGAACAGATGGGTGATTTTGGCAGAGATGCTGCACAAATCTCCATATGGAAAAATTTTGAATCAAGTTACATAATCCTGCTGGTCTTTGTATCATGGATTGTTCAATAACTCTGATAAAAGCCTATCTTGCTTACAGAATTTCCATATTCTTCCCTTCTACCCTCCCACCTCCTTAAATATATATATATAGTTACCATAAATGAAATGCAGATACTTTTAGCTTAATTCAACCGAAACCGAATATTCTCAAATACGAGCAAGCCCAAGTATCTGATCAAAATCAGTCCAGCATCCCATGTTAAGATGAACATTCCACCCAAAGAATCTGGGCAGCCTAAGCTAGTTCCAACATGACTTGTCCCAAAGAGGACATGGGGAGCTGGTGGGAGCAAGGCTGCTTTATGCAGCTTTGTTATGGGGGGCACCAAGTGAAGGAAGCCTTCAGAATCGACAAAACAAATCAATAGAAAAAGGTTAACTTTTTAATGTGAATACAGTATTTCAATGCAAAAAGATTTTTTTTTAACATCATGATCTACTTAAGAACATTTTTAGACCAGAAAATTTCTGCTTTGGCTCTGGGTTAAATTACTTGATTTCTGTCTTTTAGTTAAATTGGCTTACAGTGCTCTCAGATGAAGGCTCTTGCTAACAGTACTGTAGACCCAACACTGCTCTGTAAAAGCAAGACAGTCTTTTTTAGCAGCAGAGCTGCTAAATTCCAAATGCAAAATTTATTTTAATTATGGACAACACAACTCACAGGAGATATTTTTTTCTTGTGTTAGAGATTATTTTGATTCATCAATATAGCATAAGCATTGCCTAATAACTCAGAAAGTTATCTTGGGAGATGCTGGGAACTGCAGTGCTTTTGACAGGAATCCCATTTTTCTTCTCCACCTGCTTTCGGCATAGGCAGCTAGAAGAGAGATTTTATTCATTGATTGCTTTTCACATTCTCTATCCAAAGAAGAAAAAAACAAAAAGGCCCAAAGACTTCCATTGTGGCCACTTCCCACCACATTTTCAGGGTAGTTACAATATGATCTTTACTGAAAACCATAAGAATAGGCCTTCTACCTCCAATGGTAGGACATTTTTTAATTTAGGTACATTAATACAGCTACTATTTTATTAATCTATTACTGTATTATTCAAACCATTATTATTTTAGTCCTAAAAAGATATAATTAAAGGTTAAAATGAAAGTGTTCTCTCCCCTTAAAACATTCTTATAGTGCTTTTAAAAAGTCTTTAATATAGCTAAAAAAGGACAATAATATATCAGTAAGTGTGCATTAACTCTACAGCATGCCTCAAAAACTACATAGTTAGTTACTCCCAACCTCCTCCTTGTCCTTCAAAACATACACCTATACATCATTTTCTTTTTCATAACTTTTCAATTATCTTAAAGTCCCTGTAAGTACCTTCTAGTTTTCTGAGCATATATTTCAACTCTAACAAGAGCCTTTTTAAAGAAAAAAATTGAGTGACAATCCATTTACTGACTAGTGCCAGGGTAGTGGCTTAATTTCATAACACTCCCTTTCTTCCCTTATTTCTCTCTTTGCCTTTGCAAAGAGAGAATAAATCACTTAAATTTCTCTGTAGTGCTCCAGTTTAATCTAGTAAGGTTCAATAATCCCCTCAATGCTGCCTTCTTCTATTGTATTGACCCAGGAAAGTTCAAAGACAAATTCAGGGCCTCCTGAAAACACAAGTGCCTCTATCACTTAACTGGGTCATCTAGTCTTTGAAGGAGGTGTTCGGACCTAGCTCAGAAAAACCTGGAATGTTGAAATTGTTCTTCAGGAATTTACAAACACTCCTAGCCCACTGGGCACCTTCTGCATCTTTCCCCCTTTTCCAGCTGAATTTGCAAAAATTCACCTCATGCACTTGCACAGTGAAAAGTATAATAAAACAGGTGTAAGCTGCTACAGTCTTTCAAGGAAAATATTCAACTGCTTTCAAGATTTTTCTTTTTCTGTACTTTACAAGTTCATGTCAGCATTTTATAACCTCAGATGAAATGACTTTATTATTCCATTCCTTAGAGGAAAAAAAAAGATAAGTATAATGGCTGCTCTGGACAGATGGGAAGAAAGGAAACACACAGACAACTCTTTAAAGCTGCAATAATCACAGACAAAAAGTGAGCTGCTGTGTTTACTTTGCTTCACTTATCAGTATCTGCAAATAATTTACTAATTATGTTTTTATTAACAATAAAATTTAATGGTATAGAAACTGCCATCCCAGGACTGTGGTAAAGGCATTGACATAATATCTGCAATTGGAAATATATCAATGTGCTTATGCATGCACTAATCTGACAGCACTGCTCCACATGGGGTAAGTTACTCCTGTACCCAGAAAGATGGTGTCTTTTGAGAGACACTTTAGTCGAAACTTGCCTGCTAGAAAATGCTAGGATAAGTACAACATGAAATTGTTAGCAAAACATACTACCATCACATCAGCATTACTATTAGCAATATTCAAACCCAGCTGTTAAAGACAGATGCCTTGAGCTACAGATAGCCTCAGAAGAGATCAAACTGGCAAAAAAAACTATGTCCATGCTTGACTTTTGTACTTGTTACCAGGTTCCTTCCATTCTTTCCACATATATCCCATTCCATACACCTCCATTTTAAAACCCATTAGGCAATATAATACAAAACTGATCCTCAACAAGGCTATGTCTGTTCTGGATGACTTGGATCTCACGGAAGAGAAATCCTATAACCAGCATGAGCACTGTCCAAATAGCCAGTACAGCTTCAGGCCTGCTAGTTATCAAGGCGACCTGAGTTGTGTCAGCCAGGTTTTTGAGCAGACAAGTCACACGCAAAGTTTACAGCAACTAATTCCATGCTATGAGAAAAAAAAATAAGATCCCACCCAACCACAGCATAAGCAATCTTGAAATGCCGTTTGGAAAGAACCCAACTCATTTATTTCCTCAAGTCAATCTATTAGGAGAACTGCTTTATGATTGAGAACAGGGTCAGAGACATTTCTTATTAACTTATAAATTGTCACTAAGACTCCCTCCAAATGAATACAACTGGGGCAATTTTAAGGATGGAACTACATATTCTTCTGAAAAGTCCTCTCTCTTTGTGTACCTAAGAGACAAACTAGAACTGTCTGGAGCTGTTTGGAAGCAACTTTGCAGTTGCATTGCTACCTGCCATTCTTCTGAACTACACAGAAAAACATGTTGGTCTTGGGGAAGACCGATTACACAAGCATTTAAACTTACTTTGAAAAATGTAATTAAGGTGTTCAAGATTACCGCTTACATATAGCGAGCAAGCATGCTGTAACAGAATGATTCAAATGCTACTTACTTTTTCACTTTTGAATGTAGTTACCATGTTCCAGTGCACAGGCCATTCTTTAAGGACTACTTGTTTTGCAGTAGTCTGAGAACAAATTAAAGCGAAAGAAAAAAAAGTACTTGGGGAATTAGAGTTCTTTGCTTCATAGTATACAGTAAGAAGAATAATAGAAAAGAGGAAACAAAAAACACTCAAATACCTATAAACTCTTCAAATTCACAGAAGTGTCAGCTGTGTTGGCAAGAGAACTTTGCCAGTGATTAAAGGCCGAGAACACACACTTCTACAGGGAAAGCCCCAAGGAATAGGATGAGGCGTGAAAGACTTCAAAACCATCCAATTTTCTTTCTCAGCCTAAAGCATCTGCAGCACCGCTAAATGAAGGAGAAACTTTGGACTTGTTAAAGTAAGCAGCACCTCTTATAAAGCCTAGCAATTAGGGATGAAAAGATTTTAGGGATAAAAAAA
The DNA here is from genome assembly GCA_013389825.1 of Crypturellus undulatus. Classification (NCBI taxonomy): domain Eukaryota; kingdom Metazoa; phylum Chordata; class Aves; order Tinamiformes; family Tinamidae; genus Crypturellus; species Crypturellus undulatus. The sequence goes on from VWPW01018667.1 coordinate 128,803, forward strand.
AAAAAAATAGTGCTGAATAATTGTAGCTCCCTGTGGCGTCTAAGCCACAGCTTGAGCAGGACTGTCTCAGCCCAGCCATGGGGCTGCTTTAAGTTCCTTAGAGTTAATAACTAATCATCATGACTGCTGGGTTTCCCATGTTTTTTTTCTTTTTTCTCTCTCTCTCTCTTTTTTTTTTTTTTAAATTGTCTGCATCAGGCCTTATTAATTGCCTTTAATGACTGCAGAACACAGACAACACACAGCCATTAGTGGCAACTTTCCTCTCTCAGGAAAGCAGCAATGGGATAAAATGCTGCCTTATGGTTCATTAACCCATGTGAGAGGAAGCACACGAGACTTTTTACCTCTCACACATCTCCCTCCCCTGCCACTACTGCCCTCACCTGAGCCCAGGTTCCCTCCTCTATTAATGCAAGCTCGCATGAAGGAGTTAAAGTGGCACTTTAAATTCCTTCCCTTATTATTTGTAATCTGCTGTCTAAATAGATTGCAAATATCAGTTCACAGAGAGGATCAGGAGAGCAGCTTTTCATTCCATTCACCCCAGAATTTTGCTCAGTTACGTACAGTATATATCATTTTAGCAATGTAGCTCTTCCCAGGATCTATCTGAAATGGATTTTACAGGCAGTCCTGTGGCATTTGCACATTTTAACATTTTTTCATTTTGTCTGGCAATGAAAGGAAAGGGTAACCTTTGTTCCATTTCTTTCCTGGCATTCGGGAAAGAGAAGTATGGAGGTGAGAAGGAAAGAATGATGGGGATGAGGGGAAAGAAGGGAGGAATAGAATAGAGGCTTTCTGGATTCCTGTCTGAAACGGGAATATTCCCAGCACACCACATGACAAAAAAGTTTAGTTGCATGAACATATGATAGCCATTTCAAGACAACTGGATCTAAGCTCCCAGGAATCTGATTTGTGAAAATAACTTTGTAAGAAATTTAAAGCAATATCAAAACAAATCTTTTCAACTTTGTAAGAACTTCCTGATTTGCCCCACTTCATCACATATATTCCCTTTTTCATATAAAATAAGAAACTAAAGGGTTGATTCTGTAAAACATGTTTTCCTCTGATAACTTCAGAGCTATTTCTAACCCTCACCACGCGACTCAGTAAAGCCTGCATTATCTGCATACATGAGTACTGATTGCATTAGCATACCGATACCAAGATATTAGGGACTTTTCTATTTCTATTAAGGTTTTTCTTTCACTTGGAAGTTTTGGATTGCCAAACATTTGAAAGCAGGCCACTTAAAGCATGAATCATCATCAATAAATCACAGAATTCAGACCCAAGAATCATTGTTATCCACTTTCTCCCTGCGGGATGGACTCAAAGACTGTACATCCCCCTTCCAGGTCTGGCACCTGCCACTTTCCTGGGACAACCCCAGTGGAGGGACACAAGTCGGATGGTGCAGGATAAGGTGCCACGTGGAGATCATCAAAGCAAACTTTCCTACTCAGAAATCTTGAGAGTCCTGATCACCTTAAATTCTCCACTGAAATTCTGAAAACAGGTGCCTTCGATTTCTTTAAAGCAGGCTTTATTTATTTATTTCTAAACTGTGCTGCCATAGACCCAAAAGAGCCTCCCACTGCTCCTCCTGACTTACCTGTGTTCCTTCACACACCTCTCCAGGCAGAATATATTTGAAAAGACAACGATTTCTGGGCAATCATTGATTGTAAGAAAAACAGATCATTCTGCGTATCTATGATCCTGATGTCAAACTGCAATAAACAGCAAATACAGACATGTACTATCTTCCCCCTCATTACAGCTAAACAGAGAACAGAATATATTTAAAGAAAAAGACAGTGCAATTTTCTTAAGAGGTAGAAATATGAGCTTGCCACAAAGCTTTTTTCCCCCCCTTATAATTAATATATATAAAATAGCTAATCTATGCGTAGGCGCTTCAATAAGAGATTTTTCTCCTCCAGAGAGACTTAACCAACCTTCCAGTCCAGAAAATCTTGGGTTTTTCAGCCACTTTTAAATCAGCCTGAGTAGAATTCATAGAATTCATATACAGCAGTAGAACTTGAGTGCATTCATCACCAACAAATTCTTAAGGAACATAGCATAAGAGCCTCAATGGGAGAGCCCTGCCCAGCCTTCTTTGAAATGCCACCGCAGACCAACACAAGGGGACATGCTGGAAACAGGACACCATTACACTCTGGGAAACACTTTGCAAAATGCCTGGCCACAGCAGGGAGAAGCATTTGTACCAACTCACCTGCCTCCTGGAGAGGTCCTTCTCTCCCTGCAGAAGTTCATCCACATTGGCCCCCTTAGGCAGGAAAAAGCCTCACTTGTTACAGCAAAGCTGCAGCTTAGTCATTCAACTGCCTTCCCTGAAAAGAGAAACAAAACCATCGCTCCCAGCTCTTTTCAGTAGGGAAAGAGCTTGGATTTGCTCTCAAAAAGCTCAAAGAGCAAAGCAGCAAGGATCTGCAAGAGCTCTGCAAGCCCAGAGCTTTGCATCCTCAGTGGGATGCTGAAGGTCATAACCGGTTGCAAACAACCTCTTTCCCAACTCCAGAGCAAACCAGTGTGGCCATGTAGGAGACATTACCCTTTTTCCTACAGGAAAAGCATATTTGTCAAAAAAATAAATAAATAAAAGGAGAGAGAGAGAGAAATTACTTTTGATTATTTTAGCCTGACATTTTGTGCAAAAATAAAATTTTCTGTTTACGCACACTTACAAAATGAAAATTGTAGCCTGGTACTATTCTGCACAGTAAAAGAATTGACTGACACATTTTACTCAGAATGGCCTCACTTTTCTGTAGGGGACCCCCCTACAAACACCTGTTTGATTGTATCTGTAGCCCAACAGTACCTGGAATAGGGTGTAATTTCTGGTTGGAAAGGGGCAGAGGACATTAGGAAATGCACCTAAACTGGCTTTGTCACCACACTCTGCAGGTCCTCAGGAAATCATTTCTGTGCGTTTCTCTCTTCTTCTGCAGCAGAAGTCTGAAAATTAACTGAGTAATGAAAATAATGTTCACAAATAATTGCCAACATTCACAATAGATATTAGTGAATTAGTCAGCTCTGGGAGCCTGGGAGGAAAGTCAGTACTTAACCTAACTGGGAGTCCGCTCAGTCTGCTTTGTATTTCCGTAGGGGGTTGGACTCAAGACCCAAATGCAGCAAACCATTAGATACCACCTTGTAGGATATGGTGGATACATCTTGTAAGCCTGTTTTGCACCTAATAGGGGTTACTAATGACTAAACACTATTGTCTCCCAATTAACTCTCTAAAACTCTGAAGCTCATGCAAAACAATCATGTGGTCTGGCACTTGTGTAGAGTCCAAAACATTGCTGCAATTGAGCACATTTTTGAAAGTAAAAGCAAAGAGAGCTTTTAAGAAGAAATCTTCCTTCCTGGCTTAGTCAGGGCATGCAGGGCCTCACATATCACATAAATCACACGCTTCACCGTAAACCAACATTGCTAGCAAAATCAGCTATAGCTACACGTGGCCTCCACCCCTACCATTTGTGCGGCCACATTGTGAACCAGATAAGGAACTAATCAGATTTTCCAGAGGTATTTTGGAGCTAGATTTAAATTCCTAGTACTACACATGCAAACAATTCTCTCAGCACATCCACAACCCTGTATTTGCTGCAGGCCTGGGGCTGCAATATCTGGCAAAAGCAGGACGTATCTTCAGCACCATATGGACTTCAGGCCAGCAAAGCCAGCATCCTGGGAAATCCCATGCCAGCTTGTCACAAGTCGCTTGCATCGCATTGCTCAACCAGCACTGGTTGATATTCTATGCAGAACTGTGCTGCTTGGCAAAAAACAGTCAGCAATTTAACCTGAGGTGGGAGCTTACTTGCAACTTGCATTTGTTTCTCATTTTAAAGAAGTCATAATTTCTGCTGAAGGAAACTTTTACCAGGGTGCTGGCATGTGGATGTTCTGCATGGTGGTCAGTTGGAGGCAGGAAAAAAAAAAAAAGAAAAAGAAAAAAAAAAAAAAAGACAAAGGAAACAGTCTTAGGAGAAGATAGTGGAAGATATTGTGTTGTTACAGAGAGCAATCCACTTAATCAGCTCTCTCACTAAAACTCTGTGAGATTTAAAAAATCAAGTAGGTGTAAACACGTGTCACTAACATTGGCAGCTTGATTAGGCTCTGTGGCAAGTGCTGTCTGCACCCAAACACTTGCAGGTAAAATATCACCCATGTTAGAGATGGTGCTGATGCAGCAAACTGTCTTTAAATCTGCTTTCCTGTTGTCAAATACACTTTGATTGACTGACAAACCTTGTACAGACCTGAGACACTTTGCCATTGCAAACAATATTACACACAGTTCACAGGTTTGCGATACTTGCAGGCAGACAGGCCAGGTCTGAAGTGAGAGCTGTCAGGAGAAACCTAACTAAAGTGTCAATCTTTGTTCAAGCCAAATTGTCCCAGGCATCAACTGTCAATGGTTAATAATCTCCTTCTGTTTTATGAGGAATTTAGCCTAAGTGAGCACTACGAGACTTGACTGAGTATTTTACAGGAGATTTCACAAATATGAACATTTTAATTCTCTAAAAACTGCTTATTAAAAAAAAAAAAAAAAAAAAAAAAAAAAAAAAAAAAAAATAATAAAAAAAAAAAAAAATANAAAAAAAAAGCAACAGTGGCATAGTTCCCAATAAATAGCACTTTGTTCCATGAATATTCCTACTGAACTGAAAATTCAGAAAGCATATTATTATTCAACGTGCTCCTGAATACACATATACCATGAGCTGAGCTAGAAGATACTAGTGCAATTTTTCCATGCAACATCTAATATAATGAGAGCTGCTTCACTCCTTTCCCTTCTTCTGCTTTCTTCTCCCTTTGTGTCCTGACTAAAAATTATGAAGATGGGGCAAGTTCATTTTCAAGCAAAAACAGTTTCTTTTGGGTTGGTTTGTCTGTTCCCTTTTAACAAATGGATATATGTAATATCATATTAACAAATCCAGAGAACCGATTACAAGCTATTACAACAAATTATGATGCAATGAAGAAACAGCAGCTGTTCAGCAGAACTAATCAGTACTTCTGCTGTAACAATGAAAAATTCGCAATTATTTTTGTCAAAAAAGTTTAATTTAGGATAGAACAAAATGCCTGAGATTAATTGCTTTCCTTCAATGTATATCATTCCTAATTTTTAAAGTATATTTAAACATACACGTTTGAAGATATTTGGAAGTAAGCTATCATTTTCAATTAGAAAACTGAACTCTTTCTGTGAAAACATTAGGATTTTGATTCTGGAATTTTCTTTTCTTTTTCTTTTCTGAGAAATGCCAGGCTTTTGTGCTGCTCAAGTCCCAGCAGTGCGCATCACAGCTATTTTCTGAAAGGATTTGTGATGCTCTGGGTTTTCACTGCAGCTCCTGGAAGTATTATATTTTTCAAACACCATTTCCTTTGTAAAAATAAGATAACACATTAACACCATAAAACCAAATGCCCTTGGACTCAAAGGCTATTTGTATACCTGAAGGCAAACAATGAGAAGTTTTGCTGAAAACAGATTTAACCTAAATGGAAATCCACATTTATCTGCCCTTTTGCCTGTACTGAGACCAATTAAAGAACTGCTTGGTTCCCCCATGATGCTCTCTCACCAGCGATGCCTTCCCACTTGTGTAGCGGTTCCTGAGAAACTTCACTGCTCTATTTTGATCTGAAAACATATTTATATTGCGAGAACTGGCAAAAAAGACTTCAAAAACCAATTTCAATTGTTTTCAAAAAGTTTAGCTGTTTTTCTTCTACAGGTTTTCTGCGAAAATTGGCATGTTTCCATGGAGAAAAAAAAGAATATATTCATATATATTCAGCTTTGAAGAGATTCAAATCAACACTCTGCAAGCAGAAGCACCCTTTAGCAGCTTAATTCCCAATTTCAATGCAGAGTGACTGTGTCCATCCCTTTCCAAGATCCACTCTAAATATGGATAAATTCAGAAATTAAGTTTCCATGTTAGCAAGTATAGAATACGATTTAAATAATGTTAGGGGGAAAAAAAAAAAAAAGAAAAAAAAAGAGAGAAAGAAGTTTAAGGCTTTTAGCGCTTCATCTGTTAGACTCTTAAATACAATACAGTCTAGTATGAAAAACTCGGAGGACTCTTAAATGTAAATCAATATAGTCTAGTATGAAAAACTCCACAAAGTATAATAGCAATCTTTGAACACAGAGTCTAAGAAATTTAATAATATAGAACATACTCTTTCCTTTCGTCCTCCTCAAATAACTGAGGAAGGTATCGTGGAGACTGTAGACAGCTTTCTGGTTCACTATGTAGAAGAAAGAGGGGGAAAAAAAAAAAAAAAAAAAAAGGAAAAATACTAGAGCATAACAAATAGCAGCAAATTACTTTGGAAAGGAAATAACTCAGGGACTGATTTTTCATATTTTGTACCCTTTCATTGCCTCCATTTGGCTCCTTCTCTTCGTATTTATATTTTTCAAACACAGAATCAGAAACCACTTGCTGTGCAAGTGTCATTAAGCAAAATTTAACCTCTTCTGTAGTGCTACACAATTACCCCTTCCCAACATATTTAGAACCTGCTGAGGACCATGGTCAGTGTGGAGCCTTGAGGCCACCCCAAGCCGCTGCTGGGAGCGGTTCTCTTCACTGGGTTTTGTACCTCTGCCTGTTTCCCAGCAGAGCCCGGAGCAGTGCAAACAGCTGCCCCAGAGCCTGCCTATTACTAAACACATCCTCAAACTTCAGTTCTGTTATCTCTGGCAAATCTATTACTCTCTCCCTGTGCCACAAATCAATATCTGGACAAAGCATGGCTGATAACCCTACTCTACACATGACAAACAGAGCCAACAAATGCATTAATGACTTTGGTGACATCAAAGAATTTAGATATTCAGTAAAACAACCGACTGCATTCCTAACTGCACAGAGATGGGTTTGGAAACAGAGGCCTAGTTTATGTCACACTCACAGAAAGCTGAGAAAGCTTTGTGCGAGTGCCAGAACCTGCTCCCAACAGCAGGGCCGCACTTGTGCCTGCTAATACCACCCTTGCATTTAAACGTAATAACTGTGGTCAAAACGTTGCAAACGCTGTGCAGCGCCTTTACTTACTGCACAACAAGGCTTTTGAAAGAAAAAGCCATTTATAAATACTGACAACATGTACTGCAGCACATTGCTTAATCAACCTTTTAGTATTCTTCTCAACACATTTAGCTTCTTTTTGATACAGGTAGTTGGCAAATAATAGAAAAGATGTGTATGTGACCCAAATAGTCCGAGTGGAAGTTCAGTTCTCCACAGCTGACAGGACTGAGTGGTTTTGGATGCTTTCACTTAAAAAAGCTTGGCTGCTTTCCAATGTGAAAAATATATATATATTATTACTGGGAAAATGTATTTTGTCTAAAAAAAAATATCGTAGGTAAATGCCATTCTCTTAGGACAAGGGCACACACTTGCCCTTTTAACTACAGTTACTTTTATTTCATGCTCATCTGGGTAATCAACACATACACAGACCTTATCCTTCAAGATCCTGGATGGACAGTGCAGGCTTTTAGCACTCCACTACTATATACGGACTAAATTGTTAAAAATGGTTTGATGTACCTGCAAGGTATCAGTATTCCTGCTAAAACCACTTCTTTATATGCTGCATGTTCTCAGTTCTTTCAGAAAATAGGCTTTCCTGAAACTCTCTGGAGTCTGAAACACTCCACATCAACACAAATGTTTCCAAACGGAGGCTGTACTTTCCAGTCCTGCCAGATGCTATGCCTGCTTGGCAAGGAGAGGGCACACACCTATCCTCTTGGATTAAAGCATTCTTGCGTCGGACAGAAAATGACCAAAAATGATTTAAATGGTCCACTTCCAAAACATACTTTATTCCTACGAGCAACAAGAACTATCTGGAGCTCTAAAGGAGTGTGAAGAAGTCAACACAGTGGAGTCAAGCTCTCCTGAACCCATTGCTGCTACACGTCCTCATCCTGAGGAGAGACTCCCCTTACTAGCATCTTGCATTAATTTTACTGCTTGATTTATATATACCTCAACCTTAAAAAACATCTTTAGTCACAGAGAAAGCAAAGAACAAGATTTCCTGCACCTAGCACAGCTCCTTTTGTGCAAAATATCTATGTTATCAAAGGCAAAGGGCAAAGAGGTTCGGAAAGCCAGGGACTAGCAAGCTGCCTGCAGGGACCTGAGCTGGCTGTTGGTGCCAGAGTTATAGCTAAAGCAGATTAGACTTGTACAATCCCCCCAAAACTCAGATCAGAGCAGCAGAGAGAAAGGGGAAGGACAAAAAGCACAGGTAACTCTAGGCAGAATGGAAACATTCAGGGACAAAGTTATCAAACTGAGTATGAAGGTCTACCCTACCATCAGCAAACACTATCTGAAAAACATGCTGGGATCAATACCATTTATCTGAAGGTATAAAATATTGTATTCACTTTTTCTGACCACTTTCTCTCCAGAAAAATTTTTGCTTCTGCTGCCGTAATCGTGCAGTGAGTCACAATTCATCCAGCCTCACTGCTGAGCACAGAAATATTTGCCAGATGCCTTTGCAATTACATTCCAGTTTAACAGTAATAATTATCTTTTGGAGATGATCTTTGCATGCAAGATCCCTTTTCATCTTTCTATTGCTATAACCTTTTTGTTGTGATCTTTATTATAGCTCTGTGGAAGAACATAGCCCAAATGACCCACAGTAAAAGTGTGAAATCTCCGTTCCTTTCTCTCTCAACAAAGCACTCAGTTTACAAAAGGCTAAAGCAGTCTCAAATGCTGCCCGCAAAGACCTCGGTCTAGACAATCCCAGCAGTGTCAGATGTGGCTAAAAGTGGAAGCACAATGCAGTGGAAAGACCTGGATGGGGAATGGGAAGGGAAACAAGGGCAAGGCTACGGAGAAGGGGTAGCTGCAGGGGGTAACTGAAGGAAAACCAGCAATGAACATTTGTGAACCCTCACTTTTCATAGAAATCTAGCAACATATGAACATGTGCTCACATGTTCAACCTCGTTTCAACCTACAACCTCATTTATCTCAGAGGACACCACTCTGCCTCCATTTGGCTGCTTGCAGGTTTTGAGTAATTGAAAGAAAATAAGTTTACGAAGAGATGACCTTGTGACAGCCAACAAGGAGTTCTTGATTGCTGCAACTGCACTGACCTGAGCTCCATTATACTCTTTATTTTAATAGTAAATTTTTCTGGTGAGTATCAAGCCATCTTGCTTTGCTTCTGTAACACCTCTCCAAAGCTTAAGATCTCCACTTATGAAGCAGATTTACTTCTAGTTTCTTTGTTTCGGGGGATGATAAAAGAGGAGCATAGCAGTTCAGCCACATACATCAGATAGTGGTAGGATCACTGCCAGGAAGCTTTGTATGGATTGCACGGCTCAGTGTGCTCTTCTGAGGACAAGTGACACTTGTCTCTTGTGACTCTTCAGTACAGTGCAGTCTAAAGAGGATTTAAGGACATTGCTTCTCAGCTTCTAATTACAACCCAAACTTGATACAACTGCAGTGGCACTTCTGCAATGGATTTCTTGCAGAGAACTTCAGAAAGCTATTACTTGTTATTATTAAATACGCATGCACTCACCACAGCTCAAAGTTTATATGAGTTATATAGATACCAGGGAAGCAAAAAGCATTGAACTGTACACAGCTGGTACTGTATCAACTTCAATGTCCTCATCTAATTATTAGGATTTCAAGAAAAGAAGCATTAAAGGGAGCATTAGCACTCACAGAAACCAAAGCAGAGATATTGACAATTAACATTATAGGCATCAGGACTTCCTGTCTGCTTAATTATTGATCTTAGAATCATTGTGACAATTTTCTATTCCTAACAGCCTTGTGGGTTTCCTTTGTCTCTGGCTGTGGATATCCAGTGCCAAGACCAAATCTGTCTCCATAACAGAGCTTGCCCATTTACCTCCGCAAGAATCAACACCTGTGAACGGAAGCTGAACAAGCACTTGGAAGCTTGCTCAGAGCCTCACGTTCCCAAGTTCTGAATAAACCTTTGCACTGCAAGGCCAGCACCAAAGTCCCTGCTTAATTATTTCACTGTGTGAGAAAAATACTTTTGAAAGCTTTGAATCTACAGACTGCAGCAGGGTACAGGGACCGAACGACCTGTGATCTGCCACTCTGGATGTTTTTCAGATTTGTTCCCTTGTTTTTTCTATAACTTGGTCTGCAGTCATTTGGAGGCCCAGCGCTGTCTTGGGCAACACGACCAGCCCTTGTCAACACAGCTGCTCCAAACTGATTTCCTTCTTGGGGCACATTGAGAGCTATCAGCAGGCAGCTTTAAAGTAATTTTGTGCGTCCCCTTTGATTTCCTAAGGCTGCACCTCCCCAGGCATCAGGCAGCACCAGCTCCAGTGAGGGGCCGTTTGCAGCGTCAGTGGGATTTCTCTGTTTTATCCACCGACTTTGTGATTGTATAAGCAAGTACTCTTCTCACCACATGCAATTAATTCATCATTGTTCATTAAGTGATTAAACCCAGCATCTGCTCCTAGATGAGAACTGACATTGTTATCACAAGCACCAAGCAAACTGAGAATTTTCTCCCTGAGTAAAGCCAGGACTGTACAGCGGCCTTCCCCCTCAAAGCTGCATTTGAGCATGTCCCCTGTACTTCGATCCTTCTCCCTGAGAGCACCCCTGTTTCTTTATAAAATGCTGCCATTTCCCAAGACCGAAGCAGGGAATCTGAAACTTCAGTGGAAATTACTCAGCAGCTCTGAGGCTACCACCCCACCAGTCTCCAAACTCCTCTTGCACTCCCTCAGCCTTAAAGAAAGCCTTGGCATTGAACACCTAAGCAGAGCACCCCAGGACAGAGTTATATGATTTAAACATATGTCCCTTGACTCAGACCTATGAAAACACATGACTTAAAGTACCAAAATTTACCCCAAATCGATGCCAAGTCTTCCACAAGGATATTTAGCTTCATTATCCACCATAACATCTCTAGTTATGAGCCAGTCATTTCAAATACCAGCAAACTGAGGAGTTGGTTAGTTTGAAAATAAATAAGGTCTTTCATCCAAACTCAAATAATGAATATAGGAAATGCATTCATTTTTTGATCTCAAGGTGCCAATTATCCATATCAATTTTAGCTAGAAAGTAATAAAAAACTAACATTTGATGTCTTCTTATTACTCTATCCCAATATGTGCAGATAATTATTACTTAATTCACATCAGAATTTCCTGATCTGAGTCAGCAACCTCTATAGAGGTCTCATTTATAATATCCAAGAACTTATTATTAAATTACACTGCTGAGGCAATGTCAGTAGGTGATGGACACACTGTCTGGAATCACAGCCATGATGTGTGCAGCTAATTAACAGTTCCATTAATCCATCAGAGTTCTCCATGAGTTCTTGTAGCTTTAAAATGGGAACAAGCCACCCAAACCTCCCAGCTCCACGGAGACAAAGCTAGAGAAGAGCCTCTTTCTGCCTCTGTTTTCTGTAGAAGATGAAAGAGGAGAGTTGCCTGCTGCTCAAGGAGGCCGAGGAGCGTGTTTGCCCAGGCCTATGCGACTACTTTGTTTTGGGGATTCAGGCTAGGTCCTCCCTAAGCGCAGGGGAGCACTGCAGCTGGGCAACAGCTTGGGCAGCCTGGGACACTGCCCTGGGAGAGGGGCCCTGTAGAAATCCCCTGATGGTCAATTCCACTTTGTAGGAAATGAGAACTTCATTAAATTGCTAACACAAAATAGGATCTAACAACTTCTAGAAAGCAAGAAAAAGAAAGCCACAAAAATGTTAAGGGACTAACAATATTTCTAAGTCACATGCTGGTCCTATACAATAGTACAGACATTTGGTATAAGCCCTAGGAGATGCTGTTTAAACAAACTGTTCCCTTCTCAACCCACAGAGCTCCTGTGATTACTGCTCTTTTAACAATTCACTGCCCTTTCTTGTGTCCTATTTTATAGATGGGAGCCAAGCCCCTCTGAAAGAGGTTTTCCCTTTCAGAAGGCTTTTCAATATCCTTCTAATTAAGCAGATTAATTTGAAGTCAATTAATGCCACATTTTAGCCTTCTTCACAAACCCAGCTAATAGCTTCTATGAGTGGAAAGAGCAGCATTTACCACCGGGCCTGTGGCAGGGTTTGTTCTTCCCTCCATTGCAACCCACTAATTAAAACTCCAGGGTCAACTGGAAATCGCCTTGTTTGTGTCAGACAGAAATATCTTCCCAATCAGCCTAGATTCAGAGTGATGGCTCTGGTACCACAGAAAGCAGCTGCAACCTTTAGTCGAGATAGTCACCAACCATTTATTTTACTTTAAAAAAATGCAAACAACCAAAAACAAATGCCTCATGATTTACCTTTATGATTTATCTTTACCAAAAAAGTCTCTTTGGCCAATTAAAGTCTCCCTTTCTTTCAGATTCATTTGCGTCTGAACTTTTTATGCATAGCAGGCAAATATGCCAATGAGAGCATGTTCCTGATGCACCACTAATGAACCAACTGACCTTTAAAATTAGCTCTGCTCTTCCTGCATGTGCTGTGGGTTGATAGGGCCAGCACTTACTCCTCTGCAAACAGTGCTGCCTACAGCTGTAGTCATCTCTACCTCTCCTTTCTTGGGTCGCTGTAGGATACACCAGGTTGAACTGTAGGGCAGGAGAAATTTGCAGAGCCCTGTTGAGGCAGGAGCATTTGTGGGAAAGAAATAGCTCATTTTCATAAGCTAAAAGTCTACAGTAAATAAGAAACACGCAGCGAAGGGAGTCTCTGCATAAACTGTATGAAAGCCTGTGAGAAAGGCACCATCTCCAAGTAAAACATATTTAAAGGGACCCCTGATTGATATATGCATTTGGACCCATAACCTCTTGCTGCTGTTGTCCCCTAAGCACAAGCACACAGGGAGCTTGCAGGGGAAGCCCTTGTTCCCTCTTTCCTGCTTAGTTAACCATCATGAAACCATTTCCAGGAAACACAGTGGAAAGAGCACTAACTAACACTTTCCGAGGGGATTCATTTCATTACCCTCAGCAATCCAGATACAATTACATCCCTACCTATGGAAACATGACCCTCATTGTTAGACATTATCAGGATTCTGCTTGTCTAGATAATCATCATGTTTTCTTTTCAGTAATTGAGGTTTCTGGCATGAAGACCTCCTTCATTTTACTCTTTTCTGATACAGACAGCACTTAGCTTTCCCAAAGGAGTCTGTCAAGGTGGAAAGGAAAACTCTGGGAAAATCACAGCAATTTCTTATCTAACAGTGCTTAAAAGTGATGCCAGAACAGATTTGACCGCTCAAAGAAATCAGGCAGCAAGCAGCAAACACCAAAGAGAAGTCTAGCATCACAGATGCAACTCATGACTCAATGCAGCCGCACTGGAAGGCCACAGAGGCTGTGCAAAATACCCATCCTTCTCTGGGAAAATAAGGATTCAGCTGTCCCTTGTGGGGCACTTCCCAAATCTCCAAGTAGACAGCACAGTGGATGTTTCCTTTCTTCCTTCATTTTTGAACCCTTGCTGCTGTGATAGCAGGAACCACAGGAGAAAAGATAAGTAAACAACTCTATCACTACTGCTGCACAAAAAGGAAGAACTAAGCTGTAAAAACCATGCTGTTGAGAAGTCCACAGACAAAACTGATACAATCACAAGTCTGGGCTCTAGAGAAGTTATTTACAGAAGAAATGCTGAGGTAACAGAGGAAGAGAAAAGGAACTTGATTCTCTGCTGGAGTAAAGCTGCATTGATGCTCTAAACCAAATCTGCAAAAAATCACACCTTCCGTGCTCAGCAGTTCAGCTCCCAAGCAAACAGCATTCTGGCTTTCCTTGCCCTTGGAAAAATGCACCAACTACAGATTTGTCTTCCAAATTGTGATTAAATCACATTGGAGCAATGACTGACTGTTTAGTTTTAGCAAGCAGTAGCAATACTTGCTTTTGGTGGTAGGCATTTGGCTGCTGTCCCTTCACAGCCTGCAGGTCACATACTCAAACAAGTGACACATACCCAGGACCCAAACCTACAGCTCCCTGGACAAGAGTGGAAAAGGAAAAAATAAAAAGAAGATCCCTCCCAAAACACAAACCTTGGGAAACTGATTGACTTTACAGAGGAGATAACTCCTATAGCAGAGATTCTCCATATATTTTAAAGAGGCATTTGGCGTGCTTTGGTTGCTGAACTCATCTACACCTAGGGAAACAGAGGTCTTCACAATATTTTTGTTACTATAGCATCCTGTACCCTACAAAATTTTTTCTTACTATGATATAGTCACATTTCTAACAACTGCAAGCACAAAACTATAAGGTTTCTGTCTGTTGCTTTATTTTTTTTAATCAAGTTCCTTATGAAAATCTTGTTTCTTGAATACACGAGATGGCCGAGGTAGATTTGACTCCATCTTTCATTACAGTCTCTCAGGTTTGCCAGCTAATTTCGCTAATATTATTTTATATAACTCTTTTTATGCAGCTCAGCAACAGGGAAGTTATGACTGAGACGGAGCTAAACACACGCTACACAGTCCATGGTGCTTCCTAGGGGCTCACTCCTCACCTCGTTTCCCTGCACGCTCTTAGGACACCAGAGGTTACTCGGCAGTTTAAGCCCAACACGAGTCTGAGCCCTGGGAAGCTCCGTTTGGGGTGAAGGGCATCACGAGCTCCTTGCTGAGGGATCCTCACGCGGTCCTTTGGGGTCCTGCCCCACAAGGACTCTGCGAGCAACAGCAAGAGCTGCTCTTGGGCTCAGAACACAGAGGTGACAGCTCCCCTGCAAAACTGGGAAAGAGAAGCAGGTGGGAAGGATGGACATTTGCAAGGTGTTAATTACAGGGAAATAATATATTAGGGGGAGGTGTCTGCTGGTGCTAAAACTGTGAAATAACAGGAACAACCACATTTTGTGATCTTTCATTAACTTCATGTGGGTGGGTATAAATAAACAGCCACAGAGTAGTAGGAAACAGCATGAAGCCTGTTCTTCATATGAATTCCTGCTGCTACTTTCTTTTTCTTCTGTTTTCTTCTAGCATTATCAGTTTTGAGCCAATTTTAATGTCAAACTAAAAAGTTGCCCCCATCAGTCCTTCCACTCACTACCATTCAAGTAGTCGTTTACATCGATCCCTGACTCTCTCCATCTGCAATTTTTATTTATGGCTCTTACTGCCACACTGAGCTGGCTCTTACTGCCACACTGAGCTCTTGCTTGCTGCTGCTTTAGGGTTTTTTTTTTTTTTTTTTTTTTTTTTTTAAATCTCTCCTCTCTTCTACCTTAGCATTTTTTTCCCCCCCAGAAGTGAGTAGGCTTTCCTCCTCTTGACCTGCTGCTAGCATGATTGGCAGCACTGAATGCAACCTGATGGGAAATTCTATATGATATGGATTGGAAATATTGAAGACACTGCAAGTGAAGCAATTAAGTCTGCAGTGGAATAGGACACCCAAGAGGAATATTGGTGCTTCAGGAGAGGAGCTTGCAGCTAGAACAAAAATGAAGACAACCCTGGCCAGAAAAATCAGATAGTTTGCACTGGCTTAAAATTCAAAAAAATTGAACCTGATGATACTATCTGGAGGCAACCCGAAACCAACAAAACTGCCATTTATTTTGAAATATAGATCTTCACTTAGTACGACCTTCCTTAACCCTCCTCCCCACCCTTCAAAGAAAAAAGGTTTCTCCCTTTTGCGTTCCTGACAGCAGTTTGTTGAGAACCCACGTTATTCATCCAGTCAAGTAACTGTGATGTTTTTCAGTTTTGCGTGAAACTACATTTGTAAGTTGCTATGAAATAAGGCTGTTTGAGATAAACTTAACTAAAACTTCTAAATACTATTTACATTCACAGCAAATATAGCTTTCCCAAATTTTAGCCTCAAAAATGCTGTAAAAGTCCACCTTCCATCTTTCTTTTGATGGAGTCTCTGCCATCTACATCTCTTTTCAAACAAAAAATGAGCAACAAAGCGACAAAGATGATTAAGGGACTGGGGCATCTATTGTACAAGAAACGACTGAGCAAACTGGGTCTGTTTAGCTTGGAGAAGAGAAGACCGAGAGGAGATCTGATCAACATGTTCAAGTACCTGAGGGGAGAATGTAGGGAGGATGGGGCCAGGCTCTTCTCCATGCTGGCCGGTGACAGAACAAGGGGAAATGGGTGCAAGTTGAAACCCAGGAAGTTCCATCTCCATGTGAGGAAAAACTTCTTTCCTGTGAGAGTGCCAGAGCCCTGGCACAGGCTGCCCAGAGAGGTTGTGGAGTCTCCTTCTCTGGAGACCTTCCAAACCCGCCTGGATGCCACCCTGTGCCCCATGCTCTGATGGCCCTGTTGGAGCAGGGGGTTGGACTAGATGATCTCTAGATGATCTAGAAGATGATCTTTCTTCCCACCTCAACCATTCTGTGATTCAGCAAGCATTCTAGCCAGGGATATAAAATCAAACAAGTGCAGCCTAAACCTGCAGAAGCAATTCCTTCACACTCCTTTTTGCAGCTAAACTCTGAATGTGTCTAAGAGCTAAACGCTTCCTGGTACCTTTCTCTGGGCAGTGCTGCACTGAGCACAGGTTCCTGAGCTTCCTGCTAAAGAAAATATATTTCACAGTGGACAAGAAGCTTAGGCACGAGATACCACATTGTTTGAAGCTATCACGTTGCAATATCTAATTTACCCACGCTTAAATCCTTTACAGGATCTGTTTCAAAAACAAACATTAATCACAGCAGAACAGATTTTAAATCATCTGCAGAACAGATTTTAAATCATCTAAATTACATTTGGCCACTTCTTACTCTATGCTTCCTTCATCTCAACAGGTAGAGGGCAGGAGGGCCCTAAGGAAATACCAGCTTAGCAAGTGACACAGGTGGAAGCTAAAGTATCATAGTAGGTCTTACACCTTCTGCAAAGGTGAAAAATCTACGTAAATAGAAAACACACAAACCCCGGAAAAGAGAAACTGTGAAAGGAAGGATGTGTTTCATTACATAATTCTGCATGGAGACAAACACAATGAAACAGGGGCCATTACTCACTGCAGTTTATGAACTAAAGCTGGTCCCCAGCAACTGCAGCCGGGCAGAGCAGCCCTGCAGCTGGGACGAGCTGCTACAGCGCAGGAGCCACCAGCAGAGCAGGGCCACCTGCACCAGCTGAGGGGCTGACCGGGTCCCTTACCCCAGGTAGGTATTCACAGCTAATGTCTGGGCATATGCGAGTGTGTATGTGTGTGCGTTATATATATATATATATATATATATATACACACACACACACACTATATATATATGATGCACTAGAGATCCGATGAGCTTCGCACAAAACTGCTCTTCCTTGCGTCTTCTAGTTGCAGTTAAATCTAGACTATCTTTATCGCAAGGCTATTGAATTTACCTGAGGTTTCCATAGTTCTAATAACTATTCCAGCTTCATACTCTTTTCTACAAGCAGTCCAGCAGTTTTAAAGTTATTAAAATTGGCATTTTCTTTGCCATTTTTAGCTGGGTTGTCTCTCTGCTTCCTGCAATCAGCTGGTGAGAGATAATAAATCCCATCTGAGGGTAATAATTGACAATCTTATGAAACACCACACAGGTTGTCAGAAGGAAAATTATGCATAATAAGAAGCTTGCACATCAGCCACTTAATAAATCAGATGAGAGATTTTCATTAGAAAGAAGAGGTGGCATGGCGCAGGGACTAAGGGCCATGCTCAGAAGACACATTGATTAAATAAAACCTTGCCAAGACCAAACAAGCACCCAGCAGTGAAGGAAGTACTTCTCATGCAACGTAAAGAAGAAACAAACACTTTTAATCTCTTCTATAAAAATAAATTCCTCCTCAGAAAGTAAATAGTTTAGAGACTTTTCCTATTATGACAAACAAACCATGTGTCTTTGGAAAAAGAAAAAGAAAAAAAAAAGAAAAAAAAAAGAAGAAAAAGATGGGAGTCCAATTCTTGGGTCCATTTTTCCCCATTGCAGTGACTAATGACAGCTGTAATGACCCAGCAGTTTCTTCTCTGCAGGTCATTTGTTGTCTGGCCAAGCCACATGGAAGAGCCCTGTGATGCACAAATACAACATGTAGTGATTTATCAGTGACAGCAGTCAACAGAGCCACCAATGTTTCTGACCAAGTAGAAAGTCTTTAAACACAAAATAGGCTTGTCCTCCCAGAAGAAAGTTTAAATTAAAATTATCCTTCAGACAAGTGTGGCTAAAAAGGTGAGGACAGTTTGTTTGATAATTTGGTTCTCATTCACTGAGTTTCAAAACCAAAAATCACTACTGCTGTCTGCAGACATCTCACTAAAACCCTGTCCCACACCCTTGCCTGAGCTTTAGTTCCCCAAAGGCTCCCTAGGGCTGCCAACACCGAGAGCTCCCTCGGAGCAAGCCCGGCCTTAGCACGTGGCCTGAGGCAATAACACCCCAGCAAGCAGAGCTCCCTGAGAAGCCCCATGCAACCAACGTAATCCACGGGCCTACAAAACTTGCCAGTCTTTCCTGAGCTGCACTGGAATCGCCGTTTCTCACTCCACTCACTTCAACATCCTTGAGGGATTTTATTAGAAATGATCAGAGGAGGAAGGATGTGGGCTGGATATTGTTCAGCTTGATTTGATCTGCTACAAAGGAATCTATCGAAGTCTGATATTAAGAGGCAACAGAAGAGAGACCTTTCGTTAGTAAAAGGAAATTCAACTTTCTCTGAATTTCAGAAGACAAGAGGTAGAAAATGGCAGAAATTCCTCTTTCAGATTCAGTATAAGTATGGCAGTGGATTGCAGGTAACCTGAGGAGA
Source organism: Crypturellus undulatus (assembly GCA_013389825.1). Classification (NCBI taxonomy): domain Eukaryota; kingdom Metazoa; phylum Chordata; class Aves; order Tinamiformes; family Tinamidae; genus Crypturellus; species Crypturellus undulatus. Next base: position 147,737 of record VWPW01018667.1, read on the forward strand.
CAGTATTTATCTGCAACTCAGAGATACTCCTTGAGACCCAGTTCTTTACCTTGATCAGGCAACAAGCCTGTCAGAAAATCAAGGAAGGTAAATCCACACCCTTCTCACCCTGTATGACTTACAAACTGCTTATGAAACAACATGAGAAGAAACTGGGCTACAAATGGAGGTATCTAAGTTGAAAATAATAAGCTGGAGGTGGCTCTAATGCCTCAACAGTAGATCTAGTTTTAAGCATCGTCTTTGAACATTTGCACTTCAACAAATATCAGAGGTAGGTCTAGACAGAAATACCAGACATAAGCAGCCTGGAATGCCAGAAAAAGAAAGATCCAAAGCTTCAGTACTACAAGGCAAATGGAAAAGAGTACACTATATATCTGAGAGAAAAAAAAAAAAAAAAAAAAAGGGGGGGTGAGAGAGCAGAGGAGACTTAGTGAAGAGAAAATTCTCGTATCTGGGAACATATAAGACATTTTTGCACTCTGATATGACTCCCATTCAGGCACAAAGCAATTACATCCTCCTAGTTTGACACAGTCCTGCCAGAAACATAGTGGTACGTCCAATGAATTGAACTTGTCCTTTCCTTCCTGTACCCACCCTGCCTTTTCTTTTTTGGATCAATTTTGCTCATTAATTTCACTGCAAGCAGAGGACACTTGTCTTTCTACTGCAAGGCCAAAGGATCATACATTTTACTGTAGTGCCCAGCTACGTCTCCATCACAGAGTACGTTGTTTTCCCTTCCTATCTTTTCACAACATTTGGTCTTTTCTCACAAATAGTAAAAATTAATGAGACAGGAAATAAATGAAATTACCTTCTCTGAGATTCTGTTTAGCCGGTCTTTTGGAATATATTTACACATCTGTTGAATGTAATGACCCGGCCTGTCACTTCACTGCCTTGTTCAAGCAATGCAAACTGCAGCTTCCTATCAGCCAGCTCTGGTTCCATTTTTAGAGGCAGCAATAAATGGTACAAGATGATTCCAAATCACTTTGTAGACTCACATTCTGCTTCTTTCCAAGCACAGTTTTTATAAAATGCCCAGTGGTTGAGAGTTTGCTGATGGAACAGGCGTTGATCTTTTTTCTCTTACTCCACCTTTTTACAGTTCTTTCTGATATACTGCATTAATAAGGCAGATGATAATTTAGAGATTGGCTTAACACTCACACCTGCTATTTATTGACATCTTTTAAAAACGCTGCTCTTCTGGCTTCTGAGAAGTAGTATTTTCTTCTCAGTCAGTGCAGATAGATCAACCTATAAATGCATCTTATTTTAGCAACTTTACGGACCACAGCCGCCGGGAGAAGCGGCCTACGTGCAGCAGGGAACACAATTATGTGATCGGCGACTGCTGCACACAGAACTTGAACAAGCAGCGGGCTAGTCCCTCAGCTCAACGCAGCTTTATTTAATTAGGTTTTTGTTTTGCAGCCGCTGTTAGAAGCGCTTCACTCTCACACTCTCACTTCACTCCTATGAAACAGTGGTACTAAGAAAATCCCTCACAACTGTTGATAACACAGTAATAGAAAAATAAGTAAAACAGCAGCTGGTGGAAGCCAGACTCCCGCAGTAGATGCAACTTGATCAGGCATTCGTTCTCTGGTGAATTGCTCAAGAGGGGACACGCTGCCAGCCGAATGTAACCTCAGCTAATGCTGTTCTCATCAGCCTCATAAGTACAGATAGATTATGGAAGCTATTTCTAAAAGAAAAGCATAATTCTGAAATTGAAGACTAACTGAAGGAGGCTTCACCAGATCCTGAGCTCCACAAGGATGGCTGTAATGTTTATTGGCAACCTTTCATGGTGCTTTCCCTCCTAACACCTTCCTCTAAACCTCCAGCTACTGTCTGGAGAATGATCAGATACTGCAATAATCTCTAGTCTCATCACACAATCCAATCTATGAGAATTCCAATAATCTAAAGGTCCTGATCCTGTCCTTAAAGTCAATTTGTGGTCTTTAGAGGTTTATATGAGAGTCCCTGCAACATAGAGGACTTTTTGCTTTTACAAATTAACAGTAGAACATCAAAACAATTAATCACAAGCACAGTATTACCAAACTGCAGAAATTAAAAATGCATCTTACAGGGGGAGGCTCTAAGATGTAGAAAGCAAAGCAAGTGAGCTGGGGAAACTGTACAGAATCACTTGATTATGAACTCTGCTCTTTCTCTTGCTGGGGTCACTAAGATTAGAGAGTGAGTTAACAAAACACCCATACACAAGCAGGAAGGGCCCAGAATGTCACTGGATATTTTGCATAGCGATGAAGACAGATTATTCTGCTTAATCACACATATAACAGCAAATATTTGAAGTAATATCTATTTGCTCTGAATAGAGGCAATACCACTCTATAACTCTGGGAGATGCACTGGAACCAGAAGTGCTTTTCCCTCAGGAAAAGCAGAGACCCCACATCCAGCACAATGCCCTAGGGAAAGCTTTTGATATTCCAACAGGGCACACTACCCACGTAGGGCCCGTGGGTGTTACAGAAGGGACACATTAATAACAAGCTGATGATGATCTTGCTGAATTCTACAAATATCTGCAGGACACTGTTCTTGTTTATGCCTTGTAATCAGATCAGGAACAAACAACTGAGTCACAGAAAGAACAGTCTCCTAAAACGTAAATTTTTCTGTATGGGTGGAAAAATAGACGACTAATCCATCAGGTAATTATATCAGTTCTACTCTCCCTCCTACTCTCACTTACTAAAAGGATGTCTGAGGACTATTTTTAACTGTCTAGAGAAACAAGGCTTATGCAGTCATGCCACAATGTATATGCCTGCCTCTCTCTTCACTGCCAGACGTACACAAACTTGTCCATGATCCCCAAGTTCCCACCTGTTTACAACCCAGAGAACACATGCAGGAGCACATAGGTGCTCTGGAGAAAGAGGGGCACTCAGCTGACACCAGCATCAGAGTCTGCACCAGCAACCAGTTCTGAATATCCCAGAGGAGCTCTACACCTCATCAGAGTACCCAGCTACAAGATACAGCAGAGGAAATGAGAGTGACAGAACAAAACACTGACTTAGTTTGTGACCGCACAGTGAGGCAGTCCTTCTGAGTGGAAGCTGTCCTCGAAACTATGGAAAGCAAACAAGAGATATGTGAAAGCATACTGTATTTATCTGGCACTATTATTTATACTCTAAGAAAAGTATATTTGAAGTTCTTTTTATTTTCTCATTTTCTTCATGAGCTACTTTTCAAGTTTGTACTCTGCAGTTGTGTTAGATTCAAACTTTTTTTGCTCTCCCCACCTCATTTTAAACAGAAGTCAAGAGAATTAGGTTGTAGCAGCTAGGAATTAAGAGTTTCATCAGATGTGTCCGAGGTGATTTGGTGTTTTTGTTTACAGGGACTGAACTCTCTGTAGAACCTTCCTACTGGAACGTGCATACCATACTGCAATTTTTCATAGAAAGTCAAAATAAATGTAGTTTATTTTCATTCCCCTGACTAAATTACTTCGCAACTTGTCTATTTTGTGTCTGTGAACCCATGCTTTACCTATTAGCAAGCCACTACATAGGCAGTAAAGAAAAATATTTCAGATGTAATTTAAGATGAATGAAAATAAACTTAAGACTGATGAATGGAAGAAAATATTCAAACTTCTCCCACGTATACTGCAAGTAACATCATCTTTTGTCACTATTCCAGTTGCTATGGCTACACAGGCAAAATCATTACCAACCATGAAAGCCCAGATGTGCTTTATTCTAGGGCACACACTGCTTACCAGCGTCTTCTGAGAGTAACGCCAGTCCCAGGACAAGACGTGCGGCGGTGCCTCATGGATCCAGGTGCTGAACTCAGTCAGTTCCTTCATCCTTGCAGCTCTAAAAAGAAGGCAAAAGATCATGGCCATGCAACTGGGCAGCCCAGAGCAGCAAAGAGTTTTTGCGCATGTTGGGTTACTATATAGACCTTTCTTCTTTTGGTGCCTTGAGAATTATTTAGAGTGCTTAAAAAAATGGACAAAATGGTTCATGCGGTGGTTGGCATCTCCCTCAAAACTGAGTCTGCCACAGAGTCTGTGGCAGTGCAGTTGCACTGTAATGTACGTACTACAGGCAAACTGAGCGGAGTATTTGGGGATCTGGAAAACAGAGCTATGCCCATGAGATATCTAATCTCCTTCAAGGCAGAACCATGCTTAGACAGACTCTATACGTGGATATTTGTCACTTCCTATGAAAACAAAAGAGATTTAGATATGCAACTGCTTGGTATAAGGTGGTATTCAGGTCTCATTAGAGACCCAATTCTGCACAGCCAAAATAGTCTCCTTGCATCTAAGTGGAGGGACATGGCTGGGACACGGCCTGAGCCTTGTTGCTGCTCCTGTTGACTCCCCAAGCACTTGAACGAACAGTGACTGATCCTTCTTTTCCTGCTCTGTTGCAGTAGCTCTGGTAACTCCCATCTATACCCAAGAGTTCTTCTTAAAAGCAGCAGAATCTCTGTGCAGAGAAGCCCTCCTGACATTTGTGTGTGCAAGCTTGGACACTCCTTTCTGCTTTTCTCTGAAATCACCTGAATATTAAGGACGGAAAGTATAGACTCAAAGATGACATTATTTGAGGAGTCTCAAAGCTTTTAAAAACAAAGGCAAGATCCAAAATTTGATTTCTAAGATTATGCAGCAGCTCTCTTGGCGATTCAGAATCTTGTTGCAAACAACCTTAGGTTCCTATTACATTTCCTTTCATCAAATATTGCCTCATGTTTCTGCAATCATGAACAGTGATACATTTTACATCTTAAATAGCTTTGGAGGAATAAAAGCTCTGTAGTGGGAGGCAAATTGCGTGGTTCAGATTTTAAAGAACCACAGGTTCACTGAAATCCCACAAGTGTGTCCAACCACTTCACAATTTCTGAGAATGAGTAATTGCCCCTCGTCCTTATTTAATTGTGAAGGCAGCTCCTTAGAAGCAAAATGGAGAGCTCCTACAAGGCCGGACCAGTGATGTTCATGCCCGTCCCAGCAGTTTGCTTTTCAGAGCATTATCTCCCAAAATATAGATATATTCAGGAAATCCATTAATACGAATATTTAAACTAATGTCCTTTGCCATAGTCTGCCCCAGCACAAAGCCTGTTGGAGATGGGCTGCGGGGAGGAACCTGGGTCCACCAACCCCAGCTACAGCAAGCAACAAATCTCCAAGTCAGCAGTATGGCGCTCTGCACTGGCCAAGGGCAGATGCGGGAATTCTTATCACATTGGAGGCTCTAAGAAATATTTTAAGCTCCTTGGCCATCCTGGCTGTCCCTTTAACAGCCTTTCCTTCTGCTTTAGTTTCACTTCTGAAGTTAGAGCAATGGCTGCTATCAAAGCCACAAGGAGAGGTCTGCTCTACACCCTTCCCTTGGCCTTTCCAGGGACAAAACCAAGGTATTTACAGCACTCACTTCATCCTTTTCTACAGCTCTCTCCCAGAGCCAGCCCAGCGTGCAGCTCTAGTCATAAAAAAAAACCCACAACCCCCACACACACCTCTCACCTCTCCCAGGTGCATTCACTTTCAAATAATTACCTGCAACCCTCAGCTTCAAATTCTCAAAGTATTGTAAAAACACCTGCAAGGTGGCACTCCAAAGGCCAAATGAAGTCCAAAGAATCAGGTCTAATCCTGACATGTAAGGTACAATGCCTCTGAAGTTTCTCAAAGCAAAGCGTGTTGGTTTATACACCCTATTTGAAGGCAACTGTCCTTCTGAATAGAAAAGCTGACCAGAGAAAACAAACAATTACGAGAAATTAAATAACTGTATTAACCAGCCAAACCAAAAAAAAAAAAAAAAAAAGGCAATTTTCCATGAGAAAACAAATAGATTTGACAGCTGAAATGGTGATTTGCACTGAATGCCTTAAAAGCTGCCCACTCTCTAATTGCATATTTAAAATACAGTTGAAATAATTGTTACCTTCACATTAAGAAAAACATTTTTTTCTACCTAAAATACTGTTTTCATTAACCCAAAGATATTTTTTGTTCTGCTCATATATTGTTCACAACTACTTCATAGCATTGAGATAACATCATCATTATATATTACTTCTTATATGTGTACATACACAAGTTGAATTACCTGGTAGGAAGACACAAGAATATATGATATTTGACTCTGATGAAACCTATCTTTTTTTTTTTTTTTTTTCCCAGCCTACAATACCATAATTTCCTTCCAAACTACAGGAAGGTTTACAGATCCCTGACCTGCATGGCTATCAAGCACTGCTGTGCCAGTGTAGACATTTTTCCTAATATCCACCCTGAACCTCCCCTGGGGCAACTTGAGGCCATTTCCTCCTGTCCTATCAGTAGTTGTTTTGTCAGTATTATTAATAATGACATGGCCATTAATGACATAATGGCATTAATGTAAGCACCATAGCTCATGTTAGAAGATCGGAGCTCTATCTTTAAATCCACACTACGTGTCTTTCAGAAAGAGCTGGGGTGGCTCAAGCAGAAGCTGTGCAGTTCTAGAGAAGTCACGGGCTCTCCGTCCTGCTGTCCTAGAGGCCACATCTGAGCAGGAGGCCTCATCTTCGTGCCTAGGAGCAAGTACCAGCGTGAGGCTCTGCTTCTCCTTGATTAAAACCCTCACAGACCAAGGGTGAGTGTGATGCAAGGCAGGCAGGAAACGAGTCCTCCTCTTAAAAACGATTCATCCATAAACAGGCCAGCTCTCTAATTTGTCTTAAACATTGGAATCAAATACTGGTGCTTCCAATTCCTGCAGTGGTTATTAAGAAAACAGACTGCAAATAAACAATATAATTCATGTCAACACTGTTTCTGATTCCCACTTTACAAACAATTACAATCAAAGAAAAAAAATGTAACTGAAAAGATAATTAAGAACTTTGGCTTGGGAAGAAATCATTCAACTCGGTAGATATTGAAACCACAAGAGCCATCTGCCTCCAGGTAATTATGCAAACTAACCAAACAGCAGCCCCTTCATTGACCGCAGTTTGTCAGAGGTTTCAAACGGCCTAAATGAAAATAAATTAGGCAGTAACTTTTGGGGGAAGTGATCAGTGAGAGCTGGAAGCAACGGCAGAGGAGCTAAAGGGAACCAAAGGGACTATCCACACAGCTCAAATCCCTCTGCCCAGGAGCCAGTCGCACAAGAGACCTTCTATAGCTTCCACAGGCTGCAAGAAAAGCAAATGCCACAGTAATGTAACATAAAAAGTTAAAGCCAGAGGTGCACAAAGGGGTCCCATAATGCAGGGGTGGCACCTGTTGACCTTCTCCAAATGAAGGAGGGTACAATCCAGCAAGGGGGCTCAGCATTGAGGCCTCAGCGCCCTCAGCAGTCGCCCTCCAGCTCCAAGTGCCCCACTAGCACCTGGGGATACAGAATCACCCAACAGAAGAAAATGTAAGAGATTGAAACCAGCTGAAATTTTCTCCTTTCTCTCTTCTCTCCTTCCTCTGCATTGCCATGCAGCGCAAAACTGCGCTCAGCTGCCTCGGCCAGGACCCTCCTATGGACTCACTTCATATTAAGATGTCACAGCCAGAGCCGTCGCTCGCAGCAGGCAGCCAGGCTGGCTGTCATTAATACTGCGTCTCCACGGGCTGCCAGTCACAGCCTCTTCAAATCTTCTCATCAACTCGTGTTTTTTGAGCATCAGCAGCTCAATTCAGCTGTGAGGGAATTTTGCATCCGCTCATGCAATTTAAAGCATGGAAAGTAGCTGTGAATATGCAGGGACTGAGGCTGCGTGAAGCCCTGCAGAGCACAGGGAGTTTCCTTCAAAGCCTGAGGACTGGGGTCTTGCAACGCTTGCAGTCCTAAAACACGCCCATGAAGTCAGAGATGGGGCAGCAAAAGTGGCATCTCAGCTCTTTTGCAGGCTCTGCAATACTGACAGGTCACTTCATTTCTATTTCCCCTCCCACTGTTTACCTTAGTGTTCCTTGGAGCAGGCACCACCTCTCCTCCTTCTACTACATCTGTATAGGACTTCGCTCAGAGCAGTCTCCCAGTGCCGAACGTAGCTCCTTATGTAGATTTAGCCTTTGCTTTCAGAAGTCGTTGAGCAATTTGTGTGCTATATATTAAACATTTTTTTTTATTTTTATTTTATTCCTAATTATAAGCTGTCTCTGTGGCTGTCTCAAGTTCTGACTCTCACTTTTATGACTTAACAGCACAGATGGGAAAATAACTGAGTTCAGTTATAAAAACATTAGATACAATTAGTCTCACATTTATGGTTCATTAGCAAGTGTTCTTTAAAATAAGTGCTTCATTTAGTGTGTTTTCATAAACCATTTGCCTGAGGTGAGTTACTGCACAAGCTTCAATTTCACAGACAATGAACACGCTGCGTTCACATTTCCCTTGAATGCACTGACACTAATTTCACTGCATCACCTGGAACTCGTCTCGCTGAAGCAACCCCACTAAATACTGCTCCATGCCACAGTGGCCAGCACCCAGGTACCGAGTGCTGGGCTTGGTTGGTTGTTGAATCATTTAATGTTTCTCCTGAACAGGCAGGCAGGATCCTACTTCTGCACAGGAGGTCCCATTCTGATGAACGCATTTTCCTTCTGACTAAGGGTTTTCTGTCCAGAGCTTCCCAGTCAATTCTGATAGTCCCTCCTAAGGGCCTAACAGAAACCCAGAAGTCTGAAGTCTCCAAGAACCACAGGGAACCTGTGCCCTGGAGCTTTGGAAGAGGTACCCCACAAGGACAGCAAATACCCACAGCCCTCAAACCAACCTGACAGGAACCCAGCTCACTCAGCAGCCACATACTCAGCGGGAGCCTCAGTCAGGTCCTGCCAGGGTTCACCCGCCTGGCACTTCTGTGCCGGATATTCTAGTTTCAACAAGACAGTGCTCATCAACCTAAGCAATTTCTTTGCAAATTTTCACAACAGACCCATGCTTCTTTCTCCAGCATGGCTTCTTATTACAAAGAATAATCCATCCCTGTTTCCATGTCTGTTCCTCAGGTTCTGCATTTAACAGAAAACAAATCTTCCTACACCAAATGCTCACAGGCATTGTAGCCGGGCCTGCTTTTCTTGGCCGTTTGCTAGTTTACAATAACACCTGCAGAATTCAAGTTATATGCACCAAGCAAAACACACCCACTCTGTACAGACGTAAAAGGACAGTTTTTTCCACGGTGAATTTGAGAAGAGTTATTCACTGGATTCTAAAAAGAGATTACAGAAATGATCATTCTTTGATCACTTCGCAGCAGCAGCAGAGCAAAATGTATGTTCAGTTAGCATCCAATCTGGCGATCTCCATTTTTATTTATTAAAATAAAAGCAGAGATCTCCATTTAGAAGCAAACTGTATCAATGATTTCTCAATGTAGCATCATCCAAAGCCACAAAAACAAACACACACACAACATTCAAATTTACATAGGAACATCCAATCCATTCTGTACCTTTCTGGAAGATTAATTTGATTACCTATTCCACATAGTCCAAATCATCTTGATTGCAAAGATCAAACTGTTGCACTTATAAACAAGAAAAAATGTAAAATTCATCTATGTATTTTCAGGGTGGGTGTCAGCATGGTTTTGTGGTTTTCTTTGCAAGTCATTAGACCAAAAAATACCTCAAACCCTACAATAAAAACGATTACAGACTTGTGCGTTAAGCCCAGCATCTTGGCTAGACTCCAGATTGAGTAATTGCTTCTGTAGCTATAAATTTCATCCCATGATTTCAGCATGAGAGATGAATTTCCTTCCCTAAACCCATTATGTTGTTTCACTGTGTGCACAATGCACACTGATATTTTGCCTCAGAGCGGGATATAACAAAGCAACAGTCTGAACCAGACATGCAGAGCATGTAGCATTAGCCCTCAGGACACAGCAGCAAGAGCTAAATTCTCAAACGGCATCTGTTTGCGTTCACCACCTCAGGCCTTCACAGGTGGGAGGACAGAGGTTTCTCCTAACCTCACACTCGGGGTGTCCGGGCTGTGATGGAAACCTCCCTTTGCGCCCCATACGCTTCTGCCCCACCTGAGCTCTTGCCGAAGACGCCTCTCCAGCAGTTTTCACCAACAACACTTTCCTTAATTATCAGGTAACACACTGTAACCAAAGTGAGCGCGTGTCACACTCTCCAGTACAACTTAGTCCAGGAAATAGTTTGACCATTAAATAGGGTGGGGTAAGGGCACCTTATCAGCTGCATTTCCAGCACTCAGGTGGCTTTGAATAGGGGAAGGGAGCAGGGGTCACTAGCCCTACCTTGCTTGGACATTCGCAGTGGTGGTTTCTTTTGGCTCCTCATCTCTTCTCACTGACTTCAGCTCTGGGCACTGGCAGCTGACATATATTTGTATTCTCAGGTGATATATTTAAGTCAGTCTTCTTTACCTTGGAAGGGTTAGTGGGATTCATGATTGATATATAAGGCTATATGATACTAAAAGCTGAGGAATTCATACGTGATGGTTTAAGTGTCCTTTCCTTCACTTACCGTCAGCAATAACAGAGCATAAGGTGAGCTGGCAAAAGTCAGAGTGCCAGGGACTCTGTAAAAGGTCGCTTTGCCACTTAATCTGAACATTCTACCTTTTCTTCATATTACTTACTTGATGCAGCCTCTGAGAAGACAGTAGAATATCATCCAGATAGACAGAGAGGCAATTTCAATCTTATATTTGCAAAACAAAAGTAGAGATGAGAGAGAAAAGACAGAGCAAAAGAAGGGGTAGAAGAGGGAAGTCAATCAAAAAACCACCTCAAGGTACAAAAACAAAAACCCTACTCAATCCAGTTGTGACTGGGAATTATCAGCTTCTAGAGATGGACAAGAAACTGCTCACTGGAGGAAAGAAACATGAAGTACCATAGCACCACAGCACACCCCACACAACCCTACACAGCGTGTCTGCCCTCGCTGTGCATGGGTAAGACCTGGCTGAGCTGAAGGGGGGAATAAAACACACACACTCTCCCTCCCTCCAGTTCCAGGCACAAGAAAAACAAATTCAAGTCAGCTTTTTGATGAAGTGTATAACAGAAAACATTTTTTGTTTTAAACAGACAAATGAAAACAACATCTTAAATAAAAAGACTGGAATAGTTTACTGTTAAAGGACTGATGAGAAATATGACAATTATTTTCCTCCAGAAATAAAAACAACAAAAAGCAATTGACAACTCTTCCTGGCCCCTCTTCAGTAACCACAGAGAACAGGCAGTTAAACTGGCAACAAGGACCCTTCTTCCTTTGTATGGAGACAACCACCCTAAATCCCATTTATGTCACTGATCCCCTGTTTGCAGTTCAAGGCTTCTCTTGAGGGAAAAAGTCCATAGTAAGCGTATAATGGTGGTGTACAAGGAAATAGAGTTACACATACAGCCTATTCCTTTTCAGCATGTTCCAAAGCAGCTGCACTCTTTAAAAAGCCATACCAGACTAAATGGCACTGTCAAAGGTCAGCTCTCTGTATTATGTCCCCTTCAGTATCATAAAGAAGAAAAGGCTGCATTAAATCTCTGCAAACTGATTTCTCCCCAAATGCATTCTTTCATGGCATTAAATCTTCATATACTCATTGCATAATCCATATAGCTCGAGTACTTCTCCCTTACAGACTATAATTGAACATGCACACACCTCAAGCAAAGGTTACATACTTTCCATTTTCCTGCCCGAGACATCATTCTCCTCAGCAGAAAGGACACTGGAAATAAAATACGTTTTAAATAAACAAATATAACTCCTCCAAGTCCTTTCATTTGCAGTCTGCTACATACCAAAGTTTTTGGCTAAAAACTTTTGCAAATATTCCCACATCATCTTTCTGCTGTTCTTCAATTTACATCCCCTTTCCAATATCTATCTCCTGTATTTGAATTTCCACAGCACTTTGTTGCAAATAAATTGAGGCAGTCAGAAAAAAGAAAAGGTGGAGGGGTACACTGGCCAGGCGACGAGGGCATCAGGACAGAGCGCTCTGTGCACGTGCCAGTGTCTGCATGTGCCTTTGTCATTTGGAATAGATGCCTTTTCAAGTCTCACAATACACTGAAGAAGAATGTTATCTTTGGGACCTACAATTTAAGTTGAATGTCAGTGCAATGCTGCTTCCTATTTACAGGACTTGAGTCCCTTCAACAGGGAGAATGCACGGACCATACTGCATTTTTATCTGTTTTTAGAAGTTGCTTCATTTCCAGAGAAATTGAGCAAAAACTTCCAAGTATTGTCCCTAAAATAACATGCAGTTGTGAATGTGTTTCACTGATGTTAGAAGAAGCTTTTCTAACCTTTGGAACTGGGTTTGAGTATTCGTCGCCTGTCTGATTCACCCTCAGGCACATCAATCTGCTGAACAGATCCTTCACCTGCTGCATCGAGGGGAATTTGACCGGATGAACTCATAAATGCTAGATCTTCAATGCCAAGGACCAAAGCTGAAGTACAAGCAACACTGTTTTTTCCCCCCTCTGTATTTCTGAAAATTATCTTTGTCACATAGCAGTTGGATAAATCCAATCAAAATTTCCCTGGAGAAACCAAGGGAACTCAGACTAACCTGATTTCTGATGGAGGGGTGGAATTCCTCTATATAGGCACACAAACTTTTCCCATGAAAGATTCGTGGAACACTGGGAATCATGACTGAACATATCTGGACAAGCCTACAGGCTTTACCAAAGGTGAATACAACTTTGCAAAGACGACAGTGAACCCATAATGACTGTACTTACAGGAACACAATGATTATCAGTATGAAAAATGGATAAGTTTATGTGAACTCAGAGATTATAACAAAAAACCACAGCAGGATTAACAGTTCCATCCAGATTGCTGAAGATGCAATCATGGCACAAGTTATCTGGTGCTATTAAATGGCTTCAGGCATGACACTTACTAAAGGACATCAAGTGCTTGAGGGAAAAACACCCCTGCTGTAGATTTGGAAAACAGTCAGTTGCAATAGAAAAGCAGTTCTAATTCAAAGAAAGGATTATACTGGGTAAAGAACAGGAGATTAAAATAAATACACCATATAATGGGTTCGTATTTCAAGTAGAAAAAACACTTCCTTTTGTGCTGTTCAGCTACACTGTTTTCCCCCCTCTGACTTTAAGCAGTCATGTATTTATAGCATCTTCTCTGGTTACAGGTCTGACTTTCAGGGCAGTGGAATTTAGAGTTATTTGTAGTCATGATCTTGATCAGTTCCCCTCTTTTCCCCCAGATTTTGCCTTCCTCCTTTTTTAGCTGGGTTAGTGATCTGACAACTCAGCAAGTTGCATCAGCCCCCTGAAGGGATAGAGAAATACAAGACCTCAAGAGATGGAGAATGATTGGTACATTCAAGACCGAGGGCAGTTGATCTTCAACTTTAACCTTGTTGTAATTGGCTCTCCATTTCCAGAGGGGTAAGATATTTCTGCCAAGGTTCACTGACAGCTTTATATTCTGGAGGAGTCCATGTCAGGACTTCAGAGAGCAGAAGCAGCAATTGCCATCACACCACAATGAAAAGTTGTGTCCTACAACTCCCTGCCATTCACGCTGGACAGATAACCAGCATCCACAGGGTGCTCTCCTGCTCGGCTAGTCTTGTGAGACCTGTTAGGCCTCATAATAAAACAGGGAAAACAAATGTATTTAGGTTGCTCAGGCATTGCTTTGCTGGTACTGCCCAGCTCCAGGCTACCTCTGACATTGCAGTGACAACTACTTGCTTTTTGTTTGTTTCACAACTATCCTCCCTGTCGTTTTACTGTTCGGGAACCAGCGCTACTGCCACAGACATCGTATTTGATGGAGGAGAGGTTCTGCTATCAATGAGGTGCCATCAGAAAGCCCACACACCTCTAGCCCTCCCCTTCCTACTCCAGGGCCCCCCAGCAGCAGCGGAGCCCACAGGCAGCAGCCAGGACCCCTCTGTGCTGGTGGCAGAACGTGGCCCCCAGACCCGTGCGCGTGGCCAGAGGAGCTGGGGGCTGGCACAAGGTGACCGGCACAGGAGCCGCGCAGCCTGCCAGGGCACCAAGAAGAGCCATCACCTGCTCCATCCACACACAAACAGGCACAAAAGGGCCAAGGGGTTTAAATTCTACCACAGCAGCAGAATTAATTGCTATTTATTGGTGTCTGCCTTGCGGTAGGAATTGCACCTTTTCCCATTCATGTGAGGTTTCTGCCAAACTCGTGAATGGCCAGAGGAGCCCAGGGAAACAGAGCAGCCACCCAGACAGAAGCAGCTGGCACGCTGTAACAGCATTAGCGACAATACGACGGTTGTGAAGCGGGGTGAGACAGGGATTTAAATTGGCAGCTACTGAAAAGTGAAAGCTTGGAAGCTCTCACTGGAGCAGAAAATAACAAAGCATGTTTTGACTTGCAAGCAGAGAGAGGCAGAAAAACAAACCAAACACACCAGCAGAGTCCTATCACCCCAATACCAAGTTCAGTCTGGTCTGGAGATCCACAATACACATTGAAAAGGAGAAAGTACCCGATCAGAGGATTCGGCAAGAAACACGCACCAGCGAAGAGGCTACATTACTAGTTAATAAAGGGTGAAGGGGGAGGCACAGGGGCTGTTCTGCAATTAGAGAGGAATGGACCAAGACAAGCAAATACCCATTATCCTTTTATTAACAACTACCTGAATTTTCTTAAGGGCTGAAGCACGCAGGCCAATCCACCAGCCTCCTTCACAGTCTAGAAGCAACATTAAAACCTCCGAATATACTTGTTAACTGTACAGCACTCTAGTATCATCTCAAATCTGTGCTAAGAAATAAAAGGCAGGGGTCTAACCATCAGTCATGGGGTCAGTTTGCTCCTTCAGCCTTTGGTGGACCTGGCCAGTTCCCATGCAGGTCCTGGCAGCAGCGCAGTGCACATGACAGCCCCAGCGGCCGTCCCCACTTGCTGCCTAATGACTAAGGACCAGGCTTTTACTTGCGCTCACACCCTTTGAGTTTCGAGTTTCTGCAGCAGCCAAGCTTCAATTCAACATTTTCACACTAGAGCAGATCTTTCTCCTGTCAGGAATCACATGCAAGAAATCCTGGCACATGCAATTTGTACAGCGCTTCAAACTGGAACTTAAGATTTGTTACATATTTTCTGCTGTAATCGGGAAAAGGTCTGAATAGGTTACCTCTATGAAGCTGTTGCAAGGCTGCCTAAGCCCTGTCACACTAAACCAGACATGACCCAAGCGTTACCTTTTCAGATTTTATTCTACCTTGAAAGCAGGCACTCAGGAGCAGGAAACCCATAAAATCTCCGATTACTCCAGAAGCTCAGGCAGGGTTACCAACTAATGTGAACAGAAGCCAACCAAATTGCAATTCGTCTCCTTCAGAAAGCCTCACGGAATCTTTACGAACAGCAAAAGGTCCCAAAAAAGATTTGCGTGTAGCTTGGGAGAGTTTAGTGCAATAGCAGAAGACAGACAAGAAAAACAGAAGAGCCTGGTGTAAAAATCTAGTGTATAGGGGACTATTCTCAACTCCAAATCAGAAAGCACAGAGCTCTCTCGCTGTTAGACTGAAAATCTCACAGCACAGATAGAGTCTGCTCTCTGCTGCAAAGCTGGGAACCTACACATACCCATTCCCACCTGCTCAGCAGTTATAGTCACACTTATCACCACACCCTACCAATAAAATTTTAAATATCGTGTCCAAGAATTTACAAACAAAATGTATCTTATACACAGTAGCAACATAAGCTGACTTTATTGACAAACCAGGCATAATACAGCCTTTGAAATACCATTTTTTTGGTGCACTTGCTTTATATGGTAGGTCATTGAGCCATTTTTGGCAACTCAGTAGACCCCATGTTACACAGGCACACCTTAGTGATGGCTGTAACAGTTTCTCCACTCTTCCTTCTCTTCTTCCAGGGTCAATCAGATTATCATAAATTGAAGGACAGAATTCTAGCAACGCATTCTGTTAAAGCCTCAATTCCTGAGGCTTCTCAGAATCAGTCTATGTCTAACTACTCTTAGTTTAGTCCTTATTTGAACCTTATTCTTCCAATTCATTCTCTCCCTAGTAGATAAAAGCACCCTTATTTTTATTTTACATGTGAGACAAAATTCAAAGAAAAACTTGAACTTTTTTTCCCCCCCCTAAGGAGAGTTCAACATTTGCACTTTCCTCCATTATATCTGAATTATGCAAAATCATTTTAAAACATCTTTGAGAACTTCATGTTTAGACTATCTCTATTCTCACACTGGGAGACCAACACCAAGAGGATTCAGCTGAACGTGCAGCAGATTATAGAGCATGGAGGGTACTTGACCCCTGAAGTGATCTTTACCACAGCTGCTTTCCCAGGCAGCCCAAATGAAAGCAAACAGGTCTGGTAAAGGCCAGAAATTTTACACCTAATTCCCTACAACTGTCATGCATCCTTATGGCACAGCCCTGTTTTCTGAAGCGCCAAGTAAATTGTGATTGCACTTCTGTATCACAGCCCGCAGAGCGGGATGGCACCTCGTGCAGCGCTCCAGCCCTGGCTACGCAGCTGCAGCCCAGTGTGAGGGCACAAGGGACCTTCCCTCGTCCCAAGGGGACAGCGAAGTGCAGCTCCACTCTGCAGACAGCCTGACCTCCCGTCCTTGGCTTCTCATGCTCGTGGGGAGAGCTGCAAGCAAGGACACCCAGCCCCTTTGTGGGCCTCTAAAGTAGGCAGAATGGCAGGCACGCTTCCAAGGTATCCTAAACAGGGCTACAGGCCTAAGGCGACTAACGACAGCCTCACCACCCTTTATTCTTTTCCAAAAGCCTCTGTGGGTGTCTCAGGTACTTCCAGGAATTATTTAATAATAGGTTTTCTTAGACAAGTAAACACCAGTCAGCAACTATTAAAGATCTACTCTTCTGGCTGCCATTTAGATTCCCTTTCTAGCCAGCCTGCACATTCGCACATGCACCCCACGTAACAGGGACACGGTTAGTAACTTTTGGCAGGGACATTGGCCAAGAAAGCTCTGGGTAATAAAGACTGAAAAATTTAGGAACAGGTGGAAGGATAAGAAATCAAGTATCTTGAGACAAAGGCTAGTTCTTACAGAAAGCCAGGTTACTCGAGCACCACCTTTTACCAAGAAATCACGATTTGGCTAGGAGCCGGCAGGCGAAATGGATGCCTGCTGCACAAAAAAAGGGTAGGTGAGCTCTGAGGCTTTTTACCCTAATAAAGCTAAAGTCACACTGTGTAACAGCAAATTATCTCCTACAGATGGAGAGAAGCCACTGTCTGAATACTCCCTGCCCTTAATATATTTATAATGACTAGAGTCATGTTCTCCAAGGCCCCCAGGGCACTGTGCTTCAAAGAGACTTGAAGGGCTAGTTAGGGAGCTCAGAAAGATTAAAATCTGAGACCTACATGCCAGTGAACTCTAAACACATTGATTTAACTACAGATATCCAGGAACAAGGCCTTTAATAGAAAAGCTACTAAAACCACTGAGAAGGACGTGCAGTAAAACTAGCTCCACAAGCAACACAGAATCCCAGGCAACAATCAACTAGCGAGGAAAATAGGGAGTAAAAGAATAATAACCAGTACAAGCTGTGCAGATGAATGTGCTTTTGTAGGATAAAAAGCTTGAGCTTCCATAAACACTTAAGCACGCCGGCTTTATGGTGTGTAAGCAAATAACTTGCTTGAAAGTCTGCCAAGCTTGATGCGCTGGATGACAATTAACATCAGGGCACTGCTCCTGCTCTCACCCCCCTCACCTGGCACGCAGCCTTCACACCACGGGGCAGCCGACGTACCAGACACCACCAGGCTGCACACTGGAGCTCATTCTGAGCGCTTCCCCCTTTCCCCTTCCTCCCGCCCCCTTTTAAATATTGGCATTATCCAAATCAAGATGTGTGGATGGCACATAATACAGATAAGATTAACTTTTAAATTTTGTACTTGTATAGGCTAGGACCCAACAGTTTCCTATCTTACCGTATCTAGTAACACATTTTTAGCTTTACGAAAGGAGGTTGCTATGTGCCAGGTTTGTACAAAGCTATCAGAATATACCCTTAAGATTTACTCCTCCTTGAATTTTTAATCTAATCCACTTGACAGACAACTACAGAAATACCTGGAGATCTTTTCCAAGGAAGACGCGCTCTGCCACTTGGAAGTGCCGGCCACTGCAACACCTCCATCTGCTGGAGATCCGGCTCTGTCTCACACAGCTCTGCAGGCTCAAAAGCAGCAAGGAAGAGGCTGGGAAAAATGCATCACAAGTTATTTGTACATTAGGAAAGCTGTTCTCCCCGGGAAGGGCTGTGGAGCAGGGAGGCGCGACAGGACTCCCTGCACCGCACATGGAGCTGCCAACCCTGCAGCACAGCGGCAGCTGTGGAGCATGGAGGGATCCGCCTCTGGTGCAGGAAAACAGGATGCTACAGGAGACATAACTGCTCTGCCACATGGAATGCACGCAATTATACTTTAGTTTCTTTATTTGTATTTGCAACTATATACATTACATTTTGATTCTCCAAGTAGTCAAGGTAGTTACTCTCAAACAGTTCAGTACAGCAATTTTATAAAATACAGTTGAACAAAGGTAGATTAGAAATACATACGTTATCATACATTAAGGGCTTAGAATAACAGTTAGCATGGCCTCCTGGTCGCAAGGGATTTGGTTCTGCTCCAAGGAGAGCCATTTCCCCCGCAGCTTTACCAGCAAGAGCCCCTCACGGTGCGTTTTGGGGGCCAGAACACAGCCCCAGGCCACTGCAAGGCTTTCTGCTGTCCACGCCGTGGCACCAAGTCTTCACTTGAACTGGGACAAGATTTACATGGTTGTCACAAGGCCTCAACTTCATACAAAAAAAGATAATGTAGCTCAAAAAAAAAAAAAAAAATACACCTCAGGCTGTGATTGCAACTGAGATTTACTTACACACACACACACACACAGAAATTGTTACAGAAAAAAAGTAAACTAATCAAGGGTTCAGGTAACAGCCAGGCTGCTCCCTGCAGACACACCTAGGCGTGCTACAGGGATGCAGCCTAATACAGCCCCTCAGAGAGACTTCTCTCAAACCTCCCTTCGCTTTGTGAGGTATTGCTTTCCTTTGAAGAAAGTCAGCTTTGTAGCAAGCAAAATGCCAGGCTGGATCTCATTTTAAGAAAGGAACGCTTGGGACAAGCTGCTCAACTGCTGGGGTTTGAACACTCAGAGCTTTGTTACGAGGCAGCCACAGATGCCCTGTTGTCACTGCAGCCACTGCGTCACCCACTGTACGTTTTGCTACACGCTCCAGTCTGCCAGGACTGGCCCATCAGCCACATCCTGACCCAAAGTTAGCTGCTGGCTCTAGCCCAAGGTCACACCTGGAAGCCCTGCTACAACTTCAGCCCCAGAAGGTCACTACTCGCCCCACTGGGCTCTGCATTCACTGGAAATGGAGCAGCTGCCAGGGTGAGTAGTTCCTTCATTTCACACAGTGCCTAGAGCCTTGTGCTGTTATGCCTGGTACAGGGCAACATGAGCTACAACAGGAGGACTGTGTCGCTCCAGAGCCATCCCTGGGGGCCTCTGGAAGAGGAGCAGCACATGTGCAGCCACACACCAAGAAGCAGGGACAACATTGGGCAGCGGAAACATGAACACTTCCATTTCTGATGCTTCAAAGTCAGCATCTGCTCTCATCCTCTAGCAGGGCTTTGCAATAGACAGGAGATGGACAAACAAACAAAAACGCAACAACTTCTTCCACTAGAGAACAGAAATCAGCTTTGCCTCCTGGCACTTCAAACATGAGTTGTCCCAGTTGTTTTCAAAGCCCAACAGTCCAGTTCTCACTGCCAGTATTGCCTCTCTCAGGGCTGCCCACCTTGTGCTGTAGGAGAAAGTGCTGAACACAAAAGAAGAGGTGGAAAAAATGCACATTTCAGTTCCTAGTTACAAAGAAGTTGGCATCACCAGACAACTGGTCAGAATGAGCAAGTGGTCATTAAGAGCTCTGCTGTCCCAGACTCCAGGCTCATTTGAAATCCTGCCTACATCAAAGATTGGAAAGCCAAGGACAGTGTTCTTGCCTCTCATATTCACGTACAAAACCTCTTATTTACTGGCCTAGTTATATTGAAGCTAAAAAGTAAACTCGTCACCTACAAAAACAGGTAAAAATTAATAAAAATGGAAAGATGTGCTTATTGTCACTGTAGAGATTCACAGATCTCTGCACATCTCATCCGTCACACAAGATACTTGTTAGCTCGGGTTTTTCTTTTTACAGAAAATGAAAAGAACATTCATCTCAGTGGTGCAAAAGTCTAATACTGCTGAAGACAGTTTTCCATCAGGACTGCACAGAGGGTGATGAAATCTGGATGCTCGTTCCCATCAGCATGGCATGAACGCAAGAGCTCTGCTCTTTGTCTCCTGGCAAGCTCTTTGTATGAGGTAAAAGCATTGTTTGAAAGTCCTGGGAAACTGAAATGGATTTGAAATGATCTGCCAGGGATGTTAGCAAGGAAAAAGTTGTCACTCTGAAGTGACACTCTTAAGCATTCTTCATTACATCTTGCAATTTAGTGCCTTCTGCTAAAGAAATGGTTAACCAGCTTCATAACTATACATACTCAAGTCCATCTTGAACAGATGGGTAGCTTTTTTTTAACTGTTGTTGTTTTGGGCTTTTTTTCTTTTTATTTATTTTTTTGTTATTAGTAGTATTATTACCCAATTCCAGGGATTTGGATAACACTAAGATCAAACTAATTTTTAGGATCCACGGGATGCGTTGTGGATTTTGCAGTGTACGGTTAACTATCAACCTCTTTTTATGGGACTCAGGTAAGTGTAATTGTGACTGATTAGGAGAGAGTTACACCTGATTAGGAAAGAGTTACACTGCAGTAAGATGCACTTAAAAGATATAATCATTTAGAGGGTTATGCATGGCATTACAGTTATGGAGCTGCCTTAAGAAAAACAATGAAAGGAATCCACACATGCAGTGCACATACTCCCACCCTCAAGTACTGCTTATGTAAGTTAGGAAAAGTTGAAACCACAGAGCACAAGCAGAATAAGTTATTCATGGATCGTAAACAGGTCAACTAGAGACCACCACAACGATAGCAAAACTTTGGAGTTATCTTCATTCTTCTCACGCACCCCCATAGAAGGGGCTTATTTCACATTTGCAATGCCACACATCCACCGCAGAAGCATAAGTTACTCATTCAGCATCACACAGGGAGTATCAGACTTACAGAGATCATATACTTCTATGCAAAATTACACCACCATGAACAGGACAGCATCTGCTTCTTACGGAGACAGCATTACCTCCCCTGCCAACAGGAGGAATGTCTCTCATCAACACTCTTCAGGGGTACCTTATAGCTTGGATCCTTAAAGAGGCTGCCTCACTTGTCAGTCTCCAGGAGAGGATTAAAGTGCAACGAGCAGATCTTAAGCTTCAGACGCACACGGTCAGTGCGGATGTGGAATCGCAGTCCTTGGCTTGCTGCTGGGCAGGTGGCAGGAAGGGAACAGCCTATGATACCGTTCTCTTCTTGTGCTTTCCCAATATGGGCTTTAGCTTAGCAATTCAGGCCCAGCCCTGTCCAGTGGTCTGGTACCATCAGGAAATACTTGTCCATAGCTTCACAGAACCTAGTCCGGTACAGTTCTGGAGAGACCACAGTTGGCATCTTACCTAGCATTTCAGAGTAAAAAGTAGTTAGAAGTGGGCTGAAGAGTCCATTGTATCAATATGGCAGTAGAAAGAGGTTTCATATGAAGTTACAAGAGCAGAATGATGAAGAAATACTATACAAGGGTGGGTCTTGGAATCAAGATATATCATCAGCTTTTTTTAAAAGCAAACAAACAAAAATCCCACAGATTTACAAGTCAGCAAGGACTTAATCCTAACACAGAACTGAGATATCTGATATTTTAGGAACCATCTAGGCTTCTTACAGCAGCCCTGTAATATCTGAAGTGTCACTCATGAAGGTAAACCAAAGCATGACTTTCTCTAAAACTTGTGCAGAATAAAAGAAATAACAAGTTTAGCTTGTGTTGAAATGCTGCACGGAAGGACAATTGTGGCTTTGCTATTATGGCAATTGGAAGCTTTCAAATGAAGAGTAAGCATGACCCAGTCTTGCTTTTGTTCTGAACTTACCTTGTCCTCCTAAGATGCCAGTTGATTTCACCACCATTTCAAGCTTTTTGTCCCAGGTAAAGGTGCGAATATAGTCTGTCACAAGAAAAGAGCCACACACAAACATGTCATACATAATATAACCCACATCTATTTCCCCTTCAACATGGATGTAAAAGCAGTAAGCTTCTATAGCCAGGACCTCAGGGCTTATCTCTGCCAGCTGCCTCATTTTCTGGAAAATTGTGTTTGGACACGATGAAAATGGTAGTTAAAAAGCCTGTCAAGGTCATAACCACCTTTTCCTGCCTTTACAAAAGCAGATGTCCCAGGTATTCTGTTTTTTAAACCATATTAGAGTTTTAAGGGCTTGATTACAGGAGTCATTTAGCAGATCCTCAGCCCCCCCCCCCCAAAAAAAAAAAACCACATCAAGAAGTTTGTTCTAACGATTTCCGCTACTCGACCACCACAGCTAGCAACATCGATACTTCGACATCCATCCATTTAGTTCCATGGCATTCCTCTTCATTGCAGTCACCTAGAGCTTTGGTAACAGATAGAGAACATTTTCTACTTGTCTTCACAAAATAGAGAACTAGAAACAGCATGAGTGACCCTCAGTGGAAGAGAAGAGGGTGCTCCAGGAAGTGGAGTTGAGAATTGCTTTTAAACCCCTTCTAAAAAAAATTAGCTCAGCCATTACAACAAGCACATGAACATTTTGGTCTGCAAATGTAAAGTTGGTAAATCACTTTTCATTACTGGATCTCATTACTCTTGCAACTCTTTAATTACTCTTAGTTAGCAACTAAAAAAAAAAAAAAAAAAAATCAGATCACAAAAAGAAGCTGTATGTCTTGCCTGTAACATATGGCAACTGCTAATTACACAACTTAGAATTCTAATTCTAGGCTTACAAAATCCCACCTTAACTATCCACATTTCACCTCAGTGTTTAAAAAAAAATAATCAAAAAATGCATTCAGTTGAACAACCTTAAATTTCTTATCAGTTCATCTGAATATTCTTAGAAAGTGCTCCCTCAGTGCTTTAGGTTTGACACTATCAGTTTGTGCACTACCTACTGTCCCCCTCATGCCCCAAGTCACAGAGTCCAATAGAACAGGGCCCTGAAAGGCAGATTTTCCCAGCCTCTCCCAGGGCTATCTCAGCATCCCTTTCACCTGAAATAGCTAGAGATTCTGAGCCCAGGTTCACTTTTGGTCCATACTAATGGTTTTATGTCCCCTTCCCTCCCAAAACTCAGCTTGAGTAATATGGAAATAAAACCTAAGGCCTGTGGAAGGAAAACAGTTAATCCCTCACAGGCCTTTGCAGCACAAAACATTGCAATGACCTTGCTGAAGTCATTTCCCAGTTACTGAGAGGATGTACTGTCTACATACACACAGCAGTAGTACTACCTGTTTTGTTGGAGCCTCTCTACTTTTCACTCCCTTTTGTTTATCTACACACTTGCAGCCCTATGAAATAGTATAAACTCAAGGTATATTAACCCTGTAAAATCATCTTTAGGGTAGAATTCATGTCAACAGAGACTGTCACTGTGCTGCTATAACAAACACAGAGTAATAAATTGCTTTTACTCTGACCTGAACCTAAATCTACTCTGTGTATGCCACAACAGTACCTGGCAAGTTCTTAGGGTTTTTTTGCCTCTGGTTGAGAGGTCTCCTCATATATCCTTATTCACATTAATACAAATGTTAACATAAGCCTATAAAAGAGTTTGGGAGATCTTCTGCCTCTACTTTGAACACCAAAGGGAGGCTAAAGTAGTATTTGAGGAGGAAGACAACAAACCCCCGACCTATGTCATTGTGGTGGTGGTACAATTTTAGTAGTAGTACAAACACCTGCAAAACAAAGCATCCTCACTAGCTGAAAGCAAGAAACAGGCAACCTACCTATGATCCCAACCACCAGCTCATTGTTGGTATCATCACGACCCACCAGCAGGGAATAGTCTATGATGAGGTGGCTGGAGAGGAACTGGGAATCACTGTGTATGGAAGCTCTCAGCACAGCCTTGCAATGGGAACGGATGTACAGAGGGTTGTCCCGGACCATCTTCAGGAGGTTCTCATCCAGCAGGACAACATCACAGCTTTCCTTCCCTGTGTCTGTTTTAACATTTCTATTTCGGAGGGAGCCTTTCAGGTCAAAAACCTGCAAGTGGAGAACAGCAGTACTTTGTTCCATCATTCTGTGATGTTTGAAGCTTCTGCGTGCCCACCTGCAGCACCAAAAGCAGCGCGGCATAGCAACGCTTTCTTTCTTGGCAGAGGAAGACCAACATAAGTTTTTTCACATTGCACAGAATTAAACTCCCAAAGTAATAACAATGCCAAATTTATGCAAAAGCTCTGCAACCTCAATTCACAATCCTTAGGCAAATTCTCTTTTTAACATTTAGTACAATCAAAGGAAAAAACTGAGTGTCTATTTTTAAACAAAATGGGCAAACTGAGTTTCCCAAACAAGTTCTAAGGACTCAAAGGCTGATAAAAACAAAGCCACTGACTTGGGAGATGGACCTCAAATGACACACACTAACAGGAGAAGGCAAGGTAGGAGGCTAAGAGGCCCTTCAGAAGTCTGCAGCCCCATGCCCTGCTTGAAGCAAATCAAGTAAAAGTAGGTTGCTAAGGCCTTGCCCAGATAAGCTTTGCATAACTCCTCTCTGGGTTTCTGTTCCCAGTGTTTTAACACCCTTGCGAATAAAAAGGTTTTCTGTATTTAGTTAGAATCCCTCAACTTATTCTTCCAGAAACATTCACCTTTTGAGATTAGGCATTGAGAAAGACGGCGGAAAGCACTGAAAGCATTTTTTTGCAATTATTTCTACATCTCTATTCTATTGCCTCATAAAGATCACTTTTCCTCTATCAAGAACAAGACTGAATTCAAAGCCATGTTCCATGCATTAAGGAATACCAGGAGATCATTAGCTCTCCCCCAACCCTGCACTGGCTCACCACCTCTGCAGTGAGGCCTTTCCTAAATAAACCAGTCTGTAACCTAATTAGTTTTTCTAAAAGCTTTGCAAAGTGCACTCACATTTTCCCAATTAGACTAGCAATGCAGGAAAATTAATACAACTTCTAATGGCTCAAGCCTTTACTACAGTTTTCTGAACAACTCAGTATAGTCAATATCAAGTTACTGATCAGATAATTGGAGGCACACACACAGTTTTCCCTGAAAAGTACTAGATATAGACAGCATGGGCAAAGATAAAAAACATGAACTGTGGCTACTCATAAGCCAGAGCCTCCTGCCCTGACTCTGTAACGGGACTGCACTGAAGGTGAACAGAACACCTGGTTCCTACCTGAGCCATTTTCCGTCCATAGAAAAGGTTTTCCATGACAAGCAGATCCAGCTTCTTCTCAGTATTGTTTTGAGAGTTCTTGTAGCCAATCCGATAGACCCCAAGGATTTTGGCCAGTGCTGTAGGCTTCTGTTGAAGAAAATACACCGAGTATGATTTCTACATACAAAGAGTGAGAAACCAACTAGTCAAAGTGTCACTGTTTCATCTGCCTGTACACCACAGTTTAGAAGCTCTACCAAAACTCCTGCGTTTCATCTTTAAACTATATTATAACTCACACCCTCCAATGTATTTTCATTTGCGTAAGTGAAAGGAGTTAACGGAAAATATTGCTAATCTATAAAATTCAAAACAATGACTAAAATAGAGGCTTTTTATTACCTTCTGCTGAACTGCGTTGATGATGTAAGTGAAGTAGTGTGGAGCGAAGTCAAGGAATGACTGGACCTCCAGGCGAGGCATCTGCTTCAAGATGAATCTGTCATCTGTTTTAACATCACACAGAAGCAACTGGATTATATGTTGTCAGTGATGACTCCTTTAAAGTTTTCTAGGCTGTCACGTGGTGGAAGTAATTTCTCTGAAAACTTAAGTACTGCAATTCTCCTAAATCCTTAACTACAGGTGGTCATTTTTAGAAACTTTCTTACTCCAGATGTTGAAAGCTTTCTTTCCGGATTTCAGTCTATTAGCAAACCAGCGAGAAGGGTCTGCCTAATTTAGATATGCCTCAGCTATCCTACTGACTTCCAGAAGATTATTCCAGATTTCCTTTAAGTAAGAGCCTAGAGTCAGCCACAAAAACCTATGCAAAAATCAAACAGACACTATCACACACACAAGCTAACAAAATACATCCATCCATGGAATAAAAAGCAGTGTGTTTGATAACCATACCTTTCCCACCTTTCTCAAAAAATACTAAGTCTGTGATGTTTGAAGCCTGCCTAGGAAACTACAAGCTTTCTGCTCAACATGTCTCCTTCACTGCTACCACAGGTAACAGAACTCCCCTACTACCACTTCAGTTTTCTGCACATACAAAAAACTCGATTACCTGAATTTGAAGACCTCAGAAAAATTTACGTTAGCTTGCATTCTCATTGACCACTTGACACAGTGAACTCCTGTACTAGGGGTAATCAGGATTTAAATAAAAATTGAGGGGAAGCAGCTGCTCTTACCCTCAGTCACATAGAAGGCAGCTCCAGATTTGCCACCTCGTGCCTGCCAGGGCATAGAGTGAGAGAGCGAGCGGATAAAGTCCTCCTCACTGCTCCCCAGTATCACTTCCCGCATCCTGTGAAACTCGCCAGCATAATAAATCCGACAGTAGAACTTAGCATTTGCATCTGAAAACTCTGTAAGAAAAGATCCTTTTGAGTTAACAGCTATGAAGATTTTACTGATATCTGACAAAGGTTTATTTTCCTAAACAATCCCCCCCAACACACCCCCATTATACTTCACATGTTTGAATAAGACTTAAATAAAAAACTTACAGGTAGCATATAACAAGCCTTTCACAGCAGCTTAAATCATATACCAATGCAAACTGCCAAACAAAATACTAACTGAAAATTAAGAGTATTGCAGGGTATTTCCACATCAGATTGATTACGATCACGTTGGCCTGTTCTGATTTTTTTCCCTTTCTTTCTGCATAATGGAAAGGGAAATAATTTCATCAACTTGAAGGTTTCTCGTACATCATGGAAAGACAAGAGCATGTCAATTAAGACAAGTTAATTACAACTCACGGAGTTCCACGTGAGGATTTGCCAGTTGTTTCTTCTGTCCATCTCCTCCATCTGCCTCATCTGAAAGCAGAGAGATTCACTCTTTGTAAGGCTTGTTCATTATTATTTCCCAGAAAAAGCTATGCAAGGTACTACTTGTAAACTCATATTACAAGATTTTTTTTTTCTCAGAATACATTGGTAACCATGAAGTTATAGATATGGTTATGATTCTATGTACTAGATGATAACAGTCTTTCAGGCAGTATGTAAGTGCAAGTTTTGCCTTCTTCATTCTCTTTTCCATGATCTAAAGCAATGAAAGAGTTAAAAGGCAAGTGAGGATTTCTAGATTAAATTCAGCTCAATTGAAAGGAATTTGATCCCAGTCTACTTATTGTCTGTACTATCCCCATAGTTTCAGGGGCTTAAGAGTCCCCATTTCTCTCCTCATAAAGCAAATCAATGTCTTTAGGAGACAACACATTCATTTCAAAGGGTCTTTGAGGTTTGAAAAACAACTCATATTTAGAGAGTTTGGACTTTAAGCATAAATGAATTTTGGCAGAAGTAACAATCCAAGGCAAAAGATGATCATAAATTGGTACCTTGAGGTTCTGCTCCTTGGTTTTCTGCTCCCTCTTTGCTCATCTGTCCAACCTGGTAATAAGCGCTGTCAGCCCCACGCAAGGTCTCTTTCTTCTGAGAAGACAGGTCTGGGCTCTTCCCTCCCGCGCCACGGAAGAAAGACAGAACACTCGATGGTTTCTTTGCTACGCAAAGAGGGGGAGGAAAAAAAAGTTAGTATTGACATTCACAGAGGCAAATAATAGAATGAATTACATATATATTACATACAATAGCATGAAGCATTGGCCATTCATTGTTCTAAATGAAGGGTTGATATTATTCAACTATAATTCATTTGCTATTCTTCAGGCAACTGAAGACCATCAGGTTAGCCGATTTAGTGTTCTGAGCAGCATTCTGGAATGTTAAGAGTCATTTGACATTGCATGTTCCACAGGGATGGAGAATTAACTACTTAAATCTCTGCTAACGCAGGAATTAGGTGTTAAGATTTCAACTGCAGCAAAAACAAGTCAAAAGAGGAGCTGTCGCAAGAGCCATAGCTTAAGAATTTGAGGAGAACCCCACCACCACCACCAGAAAAGTCTATCCCGCTGAAAGAATGAATGACATATTAACATTTATGTTTTAATAGGGGTTAAGTAAACAAAGTTAAATAAAGTTCAAGCTAATACAGACATCCCCTCTCCATTTTCAAATAGGTACTTAGCATCATTTCAAACAGAGCAATGCCATAGTAAAGAGGCCAGAACGTGTTGTTCTTGGCTAGACCCAAGAATAATCTACGTTCCATCACTTAATATTCTGATCTCAGAAGAAATCCAATAAACGATCATAGACAGAGACCATTAAAGTATATAATGTGCTCTGTATCAGGGCAACTCCAAGACAAACTGCAATTCAGCCTGAGCAAGTTTGGTAAGCGCACAGGGAACCATTTGAAATTGATATTCAGAATGCATTTTCCTTTTAAGCTAACCCAAACAAAAGCTAAAATCCAGCTCACTCAACTCAGACTTGAGCCCATCAAAATCAATATTACAATTATTTCAGCAAAACAGTCTTACGCTGTTCTGGTTCTGCAGTACGATTTGAAGAACTCAGGTTCGCCTCGGGCACACGGACAGGGCTACTGCTCTTTGGTTTGTTGTCTAATGTGCTGAAAGGGAGGGAATAAAAACTTAAGTCAAATACTATCATCTGAGTTAATCTAATGCTTCACTTCTGTAGTTTTCCTCTCTGAATAATGTCAAGTACAGTTAATGAACTGTAATGATGTAGAACTCTCTCAAGTTGTCCCCCACTTAAGCGTCCACCCTCCTGCATTTGATTCTCTCAGGGCTTTGGTGTTAACAGCTGCTCTCATCAGAGTAGATCAGGCCCAATTATCTCTACTATGCACGCAATTAGGAGATGAAGCCAACACAGATCCAATGTCAAAGAGACTGGGATACTGAAAGAATGGACTGGTGACATGTCCCACTCCACCATAAAATAGAAATCCCTTTGCCCTAGTGTACTGTAGTCCTTCAGCTAACCTGTTTGGCTGGAGTCCTTCTTCAGAACTGTTCTTCAGAGATGCTTTAGATAACTCATCCAGGGCATTTCTGTATTCCTTGCAGCTGAAGGAAGATAGAAAAAAATACTCATGTTTTTTTCTGGGAATTCTCATAATACCAGCCAAAAGATTCAGTTCAGAGCCAATCTTCAGAAACAAACCTACAGTAGGACTCCTTCCCACTACAGTTAGTTCCCTTAGTCTTAGGTCCCTTGGAACAGAAACTGCTCCAGGTCATGCTGCAGAAGGTACCCCACTTGGCCTCAGTCCTCTCTGTTCATGTCCACATATACAGCTGAAGAATGAGACATCTGAAAAAGCCTATTACCTAGTGACATACAAGCCCCAAGATTTACTGAAACACCCAGCATGGAGAGCTCAGCAATAACAAGAGTTATAAAAACTGTAGGCAGCACAGAGTTAGGAATATTGAGCTTTTGTCCTCTGGCTCAGTAGCACTTCCTTCAGGCTGACGAGCCGAGTGGTATTTGCAGTTCTAGCAGTATCAATTTCCAGGGAACAGCAGCACACTCAACCTACTCATTTTTGTGTACTGAGTTGGGAAATTTAGCCTGAAATCCAGTTGCAGATTAAAAAATAAGTGTGGAAGGCAACTATGAGCTCTGCAGCTTTAGCAGAAACTCTCAGCAGAGCTGTTCGTTCCCTACCAGAGTTCATGCATTCCTTGCACAAAAAAAGCTGCAGAAGTGGAATATGTGTGAGTTTAAATGCCAGAAGAACAGTAAATCACATCAGTACCTGAGAGCAAAAGCTATGATGGAGCTTGGTTCCTTCTCGCAGACAGCAATAGGTACTCGTTCATGTTCATACATTAGGTAGTGCTTATCTGGGTCACTGAGAGAAAATAAGAGAGAGAATGTTAGTAGATTGTAGCAGTTTGTGGAAAGCAAAAGTTAAGTTTGACCAAAATGCAAACTTCATCACTGCACTCTAGACACAAATAGTTCCTTGGACTGCAAGTCTCAACACAGAGCCAAAGAGTCCCAGATCAGCTTCTCCCATTAGACACATCCATAGCTATGTGGTTAAGTATAAATGTTAATGTGTTAGGGCAAAAAAAAAAAAAAAAAAATCATCACTCCAAGCAAGTTTATTTTAGCGGTGAACCAGCTCCAAACTAGAGTACAGGTTTATTTCTGTTTAGCAGCCAGTTTCCAACAGCACTAAAGCCTGCTTGTGCTTGCTTTGACAAGCTTGCTTTGACACAGCATGGCCTGACGAGTGAAGTAAGAGCATGAACTCGAACTCCTCTGCACAAAAGGTTTAGGACACAAGTCTCCTAAAAGTCTCTTAAGTCTTTGTCAGACTTTTTTTTTCCCCCCCCCCCTCCATTCAATCTAGGCCTGAGTCATTTACTTTGTATCTCACTAGCCCATGGAGTCCACTACTACCTTAGGATAGGGTTCAAATAAGGTAAACTCAGGCTGCCAAACATTAGGCTCACACCAAACAAACAAGAAACACTATAATGCATGCAGACCGAGTAGCTGAAAAGCTTTCCAGACTGCCCATTTTCACATGGGCAAGGAACTTGAGGGCACATGCAGTAGCCATTGAACCTGACCTACACCCAGACAATGCCCACTTGAGTCCAACCCTTGGAAGAGGTCTGGAAGCAAGAACAGAGAGGCAGGCAAGTAGCTTTAGTAAGTCTTTGGTAAGAAAGTACACTTCCTCTCCCTCCCTGCAGCAGAGAATTTAGGAAAGATCCCTTTTTCTGCCCACCCGGGAGTAGGAAGGCCAGAGGCCTGACAGGAAGAAGAAATTAAATCAGTAACATACATATGCAAGGATGAGCTAGGAGAAGGATGTCAGTCATAAATACAGAAAGGTGGTGACCTACAAATACCTTCAAGAGACACAAAAACCTTTTTGCCTTGAGGAAGATTTACAGTTTGGTTAAAGGGAAAAACTAGACAATGGTATAAATGATCTAGTAAGCAGGGGAAGCATGCACAGCTCTGCCTGCAGTTGGACCAGCTGCCAGTTGGACATTTCATATATATTAAGCTGCACTTACAAGGGAAATGGAATGGGATTATAGCTGTTCCCAGGCAACAAGTTAGCCAAAATAGCTTTCATTGTAGATTTCTCCTTCACTTGGCTGTCTGCAGATCCCAGTGAGTGTCCATCAAACACATCTGGAACAAAGATAACAATTCTGTACCACATAACCGAACTTTAAGCTGCGATTCTGAAAGGAAACTGGTACATCAATTATTTCCATCAAAACATTTAAATCCCAGAATACCAGATTTAGGAAGTGCCCCATGATCTAAGGAGTTTCCTAAGACTATCACAAATCTTTAACAGAAGCAAGGCTCTCCCCATTCCCACTCTAAATCATTATTTTGCCTCTCTAACTACATATGCTGTGTGTATGTGCACGCATGTCGACTGATGCATGAAGCATCTCGTCAGCATTAGTTACTTGTTTTCAGAAGGCTGAAGCCACCTACAGCCTAAAGATGGTAAAAAAGCACTCAGACAGAATTTATTTTGTCAAAGCAGCATTTGAGATAAAACAGAAAGCAGTTAGGGAAGGAGAACAGGAGAATCAATGCTGACCTTAACAGAAGGGACAAGCAGNTGGTAAAAAGCACTCAGAATTTATTTTGTCAAAGCAGCAACAGAAAGCAGTTAGGGAAGGAGAACAGGAGAATCAATGCTGACCTTAACAGAAGGGACAGGCAGGTTTTTTGCTAGTCTGCATGCAATACACTTCTTCGGCATCTGCAAAAGCATCCTTAGCTATTACCCTGAGGCAGAGTTTTGAAGGAACAAGAAAAGCTGTCCTCATCCTGAAGCAGTGTGTTTGCCACAGAGGCAGAAGGAATACAAGACCACAGGTGAACTCTACCTTCTGAGCTGCTGGTTGTCTCCTGCTCAGAGAGAGTGTTAGCAAAGGATGAGCCTCCAGCCAGTTGCTCTGACACAACCTCTGGAGGGGTAGGTAGCTGAAGATGAGTGGAGCCTGTGGAGCTCTGACTGGATAGAGTGGTCAGGAAACGATCCTCTGAAAGTACAAGGACAGTTCAGGACATAAGCAAACATTTTTCAAGTTCTGTGGAGTAATTCTATCATTTAAAAAAACTCTGAAAGCTCTTAACAATTATCAAGATGCCAGTTTAGCATCGTTAGTAACACAGCCCCATGCTTTGCTCTTTGCAATGGTAAGCTAGAAACTAGTTTATCCTCATCTTGTGCAACAGGGATTCACTGTCAAACTTGGTAATTTAGAGAAATAAAAGCTCCCACATATCAGAGAAAGGGTTACAAAGCAACTTCTTTTCAGTACCTTAAGAAAGGAGGTGGGGAGAGAGGAGAGAGGAGGAAAAAAAAAAAGCCACACCCACCCACACACCAACAGAAAACAGACCTTTCTCTNCCCACCCACACCAACAGAAAACAGACCTTTCTCTCCATTTTGCAGTGCTGGAGAAACATTGCGTGGAGAGGCATCGATGCTACTGATCTAGAAAGAGTAACAAAACATTAGTGTTGATGCTGGGGTTTTTATACCTAATATCCCTTCCTCTCTCTGTGGAAGGGTTTTAAAAGCAAACTTACTGCCGCAGAGTGCTCCCACCCACTGCGGCCAGCCTCAGTACCACTGCTATACCTGCCAGCATGCAGAAGAGACTAGCCACGGCACAAGTATCCCAGCTTGCCCTGGCTACTGTCTCTGTATGCTGCTTTCAAAGATTCTTTCTCTGTATACTACTTACGT
The DNA here is from genome assembly GCA_013389825.1 of Crypturellus undulatus. NCBI lineage: Eukaryota > Metazoa > Chordata > Aves > Tinamiformes > Tinamidae > Crypturellus > Crypturellus undulatus. The sequence continues at coordinate 180,964 of VWPW01018667.1, forward strand.
AGTATCACTGTGCCATGTTTGCTCCCACTGCTTTCATTGTGTTAAAACTGTAGATTGGGATGAATGGATTTTATGCAGATCTAGAGTCCAACACAATGACAGATGTACCCTTGACACTGAAGACAACTCTGTGTTGACAGCATTTATATCGTCAGTAAACAAGTGTGCAAGCACACACAAATATCAAGTACTATTTATACTTAGCCTTCTACTTCTGTATAAAAGGTTCACCATTATCATCCTAAAAAGGTGCATGTATTCCCATGAAACTTAAGCTTTTACAGTAGCATGAAATTTTCTTCTGTAAGAAGAGTTTACTTATAATATCAAATGTCTGAACTGAAGTCAGTTTTAGGCTGTTGTAATGTACCAGAACAAGAGTTTAACTTCCAGCCTGCTGCTAGTACCTTGCTTTCTTCACCTTGCCTTAGTCTTCCAGGGCTGGGTGGCACTGAGGGACGTTTTCTCCCTTTCTCTTGCTGGAAGAGATCTTGCAACCTTAAAAACAGAACACCAAAAATAGGTTACAGGTGTTCGCATAAAAGGTACAAGCTATGAAAACTTTAAATGTCAGAACACTACTGCACAGACCTTCAAAAGCGAAACTCAGGTAGCTGCTGAGATGTGCTGGAGGACAAGCAACCAGAGACAAAACTTTCTCCTCATGTCTTGAGGAACACTGTGGCTCCAAACGCCACAGCCCAAGTAGTTTATGAAGCAACAGGGGAGAGTTTCCTTAAGGACTGCAATATAATTTATCTAAAACATTTCTTATGACACTTGCTTAGCTCTAAATCATTTTTTGAATCAATTCCTTTCACATGCTCTCCCCTCTTACAGTCTTTACTCTCTCTTTCCATTTGTATTTAAGTGATGCTTTCTCTTTTCAGATATGAGTAGAGTTCAACAACACACAGCATTTTTGTTATCTGGCCTTTAATTATGGATGCTCTGTTCTGTCAGTCAGCTCTGTCATCTTAACCAGTAGAGCATTCAACATAAGCTGTAATAACACCCTCTGCATAGCAATTGTGCTACAGGGACAGACAAGAGGGCATATAAAAGAAGCTCTTCCCTTCTGTAAGCACCACTGCTGCTCATGATTCCAACATCTATTCTCCTTACCTGTTATTCCAGGCTTGCAGCATCTCACACAGACCTTGTTTCTTTGCTATCAGAGACTCAAAAACAGACTGCAGCTGCTGAGGTGTGTCCAAGGATGATGAAAGCAGCCTTGCTTGAATCTTCTCGGTCCAGTTTCGAAACTCCCCCTCTTCCATCTGCCAAGAGAAGTGTCGATATTCTGTCACCAGATATGATACTCTGTCTGTGTTGATTCTCTGCAGGTTTTGTAGCCTACGCTCTGCTGGGGTAGCAGCAGTTCATTACCTCTTTCTGTGCAAAGAGGTCTTCCATCTTCTCCTCCCTTGTTTTGCTAAAAGTATCCGTTTTCAGAGAAGCCAGGCGATCATCCACAGCAAGATACACCTGTGACACCCTGTCAACAGGGATGGAAAGTGTTACACTGTGCTTGCTTAAACCATCCAAAACATTCTTTCACAGAAGCCTGAATATATTTAAGGTTGGAGTTTCACAACATAAGAGACAACATGAGACAGCCTTCCACATAGTAGGCTGTCCCACTGAATCTATCAGGAAAGTTGGAAGAATAATCAGTGCAGCAGAAGCCTCAACTGTTACATACATTTTGCCATTCATGAAAACAGCTTCTTCCCAAGCCTGTCTCCCGCCTCCTTTTTCCCCCCTCCCTCTACACTTTAGAAGGTAACTGAGCAAAGACGACCAAAAACAATCCAACACAAAACATACTACACTTAATTGCCACATGAACTCTCTCTCCCACCCGCTATAAAACCGCCAAAACAAACACATGCAACACCACACACACCCCCCATCACGGTTCTAATCAGACAACAGATTTGAACAACATCTTCCTTGCAGTTTTTCTAGGTTAAAGTCAATATGCAAACTTGACAGATTGTCCTTCCAAAGAGACATATTAAAGCAAGGACACAAAGCATTACTTGCAGTTTTCAGATAAGCCTTCAAGGACTACTCCCCTTTAGTCCATTTTTAGTATTATAGGGAGGAATTAGAAGTGCTTTAGCTGTGGTTGAGAAGACTTTTCAGAAGAGTGAGGCTCCAGACACCATCTGATAGTCACCCTTCCAAAGGCTACTTGCCAGCATCACCCTAGAGCACTCTGATATCTATCATGGATGGATCTCCTCTCCTTCAGGGATGCAGAAAAGGTGACTCAATTTCTACTGGTCATGTTTAAGCTAAACTGCAGCAGATGAAAAGATGTGAGGGATCAGCAGAGAATGAGCAGATAAAGGTGAGAAAGAAGGTTCCCAAATTGCTCTTGCTTAGACCTTTGTATACTCATGAACCACATGAACTTAAGTGTTTAAAAATCATTACTTTTCTATTAAACAATGAACATTTAGCAGTTATCTTGCTTATACTAGCAAGAACAGGTTTTATATATTCTATTGATAGCAGTCCAACATACTAATACTGAGGAAGGCATGAAAGCAAAGCTTACTTTTGGGAGAAGTCCTTCAGATCCTGCAAAATAGTAACTTTTAACGGAGCTTGTCGCTTGATGTAGATTTTGGGGAGAGGCACACACACTTCAAGCAGACGGATTGGAGAGTAGCTGCAAAGGCAAAGAGACAGCTGGTAACAAAAGTCTCCCCATATAGTACTTCTACACCATGTTGCACTTTGTGACTTTATATGTAATAGACACTGTTGTTGCTTTCCAAGTAACAGCAGGTTAATTTATCTATCACGCTGCAAATTAAAATTGAGTCTTCTAGACTAGACAGGCCTCAAACACAGACCACCCATTATTGCCCTTCCATACCATGAATTATGACCATCCTTTCATATGGATGCTCTGTATTCCATGTAGAGCAGCGATAGCACCTACAGCACCCTCTGCAAGCCCCCACCCTTGCAGTTATAGCAGTCACACTCCTCCATACTGTACTCAAAGTGAAGGACAGACTCAAGGAATCCTAACTAGTATTATGTGAGGCAATGGTCACAGAAAGGTTACTAGCAGCAGACCTCACCTGAAAGATGCTACCATCTGATTATAGGAAAAATACTGATGATAGTCATGGTGAATAGAGTGACCGCAAGGCTCTGCGTTGGCCCTTCGAGTGTACTGGTGCCCGTAGAACCTCAGCTCGAGGTATTTTGCAAAGGACATGGACCAAGAGTCACTGGAAAGTGGGACAACTGGTGTCACCTGAAAATTGAGAGCAAGATATCTTAACCCCGTGCTTCAAGGAGGAAATTAAGGAAATTAAGAACAGGACAACCTAGATAGCCATCTAATATATCTGGCACCAGAAGTGCCCATGACTCTGGAACATACCAACACAACTACTAAGCGTAACATATACATAGTTAACATAAACTGGATAAGCAGCAATTGCTAGTCAGAGATGACTGCATGTGCTAACTTGAGCAAGTCTGAATACATCCCTTGATGGAAGCTCATATCTGGGATGTTAATTATCTGTACAGAGAAAGTTTCCAGCAGCACGTGGTCAGCAGAAATGGCTTCATTCTACACTTCTTCCATGGTAACTAACTAGAAATACACTGGTATTGCTCAAGAGTGCATCTTGACTCCAACAGTGCTTTAAGCTTGGAGTAGCCACCAATTTACACACACCTAATAGCCACAAACATATTAGTGTTTACATGAGTACACTGAAATAAGAGGTTATGGAACAGGCAAATACATAACAAAATACAGTTTGCCTTCAGCAATTAAATTAACTTCCTCCAGACATCTTTAAATCCAACACCCATGTTTAAGCTAGCATTAAGTGGGTGAATTGAGTCATTCACATTGGTAATTAAAATGTTTTCCAGTGTTAGGTACTGGGTGAATCTTGTTTTAACTAAGTTTTGCTCTTGTCTGTCAAGGCTCTTAAGTTTTAGGATAAGTTTAAAGCAAATGAGTATCCTGTTCACTAAATTACAGAAGAAGCCTCACATAACACGCAATCTTACTTTCTTGTGGTTTTCAAAGCTATCGTTCACCTGATGAAGTTCATTCTTACTTTCTAGGCTCTACTAAAAGAAGTCTAGACATTGCATTGAGTCAGTAGTAACTGACACAGACTGCCCAGCCAATGGCAGATCACAAATACCAAGTGGCTTTAGCCACCTCCTAAACCAGCAGGTTTCAGCACCTGCCCTTGCATTCACACACATTCTTCACTTGCTTTCAAGGCCTCCCCTCAGGCAATGGACCACACACTCCCCTTTTAAGCAGGCAACACTAGTCTCTCCCTCCTGTGTCTTCAATTCACTTACAGCAACACATCAAATCCATTAAAACCTGTCCTGCAAGGGCAAGGTTTGACCCTCTCTCACACTAGCCCATCCCAAGATGTTTCACTCTCAGATGCAATTCCAAGAAAGCAATTCGTAGACATATGGAAACATTTATATCAGTATAAATCAATATAAAGTTTTGTGTTAATTTACCCAGAGTTTCAGGAATAAGGACCTCTCTCAGAAACACAGCCTTTCTGTACAGGGCCAGTCATCACATATATACTACAGGACGAGCAACAGGTTTTAAGCCTGCATACTTGCCTGCTTGCACAGTCTACACCAGGAGTAGGTGAGAATTGTGTGCTGGTATCCAGGGACTGGTGAGTCCAGCTCCTTTAGCACAATCTGCACACAGCCCTGCCCATGGACAAAGCGGCGAATGTGATGCACCATTGGTGTTTCACAGAACATGCTGGGACACTGGTAGGAAGGCCTTGGGGAAAAAATATGGAGACACTCGTAAATCACCACATGTTAACACTCCTTAAGAGATGATTCAACCTATCTATACCATGGCATTAAAAGGCAAAGTAGATCTTTACTGTAAAAGTTCACTTTGCAGAAACACTCTTCATTAAGGGCCTACTATCGAGCACTTTATCAGGATCAGCAAATAGGGAAGATTCTCTTGTCAGCAGTGGTTGTGCATGTCCCAAAAGCAGTGGATGTCACAATCTTTTTAAGATAAGGCTCTACCAATGTATTCTAAAGAGTCCACAAATCACAATCTTTTTAAGATAAGGCTCTACCAATGTATTCTAAAGAGTCCACAAAACAGGGATCAAGCACCAAGAAGTACTTGTCACCACCTTAAGACTAGCACCATAGCAGCATCCCAGATCAAAGGCTACTGGGACTTGAATGTTTCAGCTCCTGAGGTAAGAGATGAGTGAAGTGTTGCCATACCACCTCTTCAAGAACCCTCCTTGGATGGAGATCTCCCAAGCAGTGCAGCAGACACATCAACATTAAAAAACAAAAACCCCTTCCCTCCAAATATTTTTGACACCAAGGCGAAATAGGAAAGCGTTTAAAGAAGTTATAACTCACTCACGTAGGGCTAGGGGTATGTAGGTAGCAACTTATACCCCAATCACACAGAACCATTTACAAGAAGCTTTGCTAAGGTCTTTGTTTTGGACCACTGGCATCCTGAGAGATGTGGCAAGGTCTTAACCTGAGATAACACTGAAGGAGTCAAAGTTTTTTTTCCCCACAACTTGTACGAAATTTCCAAGAGAAATCCCAGAAAATTATGATCAATACTTGCCTAGAAAAAAAAGCTCATTGGAACACATTACAAGAAAGTACTTGTGTGATGACATTTGACTTTATAAACTTGCAAGTCTTGCTGCATTTCCTCATTAAAAGAAAAAGAGGGACAGGGTGGAAGTGGGAAGCAGTGGATATATTGACTTTTAAGAAGTGCTCTTACGTGAATTCCTAAATCCAGTTCCTGTTTCACTACAGCATGCTAATAAAGCAAATGGAAAAGCAGATTTAGGTGGTAAGCTTTCCCGGGACACAACTGGTTTGTCAGGGTTTTGTTTTTAAGAGCATGCCTGTACTGATTTGGAATAAAGTCTTCCTCACCTGAAACAGTAGCGCTCCAGAAACACACCCAAAGTGAGGTCATTTTTCCCATAGAACTCCATCGTCACAATCCTAAGGTGGAAAAGGAGCAAAAAGCTTTAGAAAGAGATCCTGCCACTGCCAGCTGTGGAATGGCTTTGATTCCCAAATCTTCACCTACAATATGGTTGCTTTCAGCCCTGTACTCAATGTTGTTTTAATCTTTTAAAACCTTCACCACCCTTCCCAGACCCCTGCTGACAAGTTTAAAGTTCACTGTGAAGTGATTTGAGTTCCTACTGGAACAGGTTCAAAATTGATATTTAAAAGTTGAATACACTTCAATTGCACTTTTGAACTTCATATCCTGGAGCATCTAGACACAAAAGCCTAGACAGTTTGAAGTCTCAACCATTAACATTATGACAGTTACATAAGCAGCACACCTAAAAGACTGAAAATGCTTACAGACTCTCACCCCCACCTCCTCATAGGAAAAGTTTAGTAGTAATTTTTCAATTCTCAGAATCTGAGGTGAGCAAGCCACTTAAGCCGTACTTCAAGGCATCAATTCAGACTTTTCTAACTAATACCTTTAATTTTATTTCTATTTTTTAAATGTTTTTTCACCACCTTTGGCTCAGTTTTGTACAGACTTTTCCCCCTCTTGATTTTCATCTGAGCCAAATGAAGAAAAACTGGGACCTGTCCACAGATTACTGCTAAAAGCCTGTCACAAGTTACATGCCATCAACTAATTACTGCCTCCAAGTTAGACACACAGCTAAAGCTTTTAATGCCACTGCCTTTAAAAAGAGAAGGACATAGCTATTTATTCAAATGCCATTCTCTCAAAGTACAATCTAGACATTCTTTCCAAAATTCCCTCTCAAGTCTTAATTTGGAGCTTGGACATTCCTGCATGCCCTCCCCACACATACTTTACTCTGCAGGCAAAGGCACAACTGAAGCATCCAGTGCTAGGTCAGGTTTTTAGTTGTGCCTCAAGGATTGCAAAGACTCAGGGATACTACTCTGACCCATCTGATCAGACAAGAAAATTCTTGCAGCAACAGTTCACTGGAAGGGGACTTTAAATAAATAAATACCACACTAAGCAATTATATAAGCTATAGAAAAACAGTTTTCATACCAAGGGCTAACACAGGCACTTGGAGCATTGCTGGACTGGGCGGAAGAGCTACTGAAGAGAACACAGAGCCTCTGATGGTTTATTGGACTCAGGCAGTCCACCTGATGGAGAAAAAAATTCATTCATTGGTTGCAGACACTTCCATCCATCACAACTCCTGGTAAAATAAAATTCTTTTAGTTGTATTTAAGGGCAAATCCCTGCTCATTTCTTTTTGACAGGTTAACCATATATTTTCCTACAGCTTTAGGTAGAGTTATACCTTATGTAAAGGCTAAGAACTGATTTAGAACAGCACGACTAATAGGTATGAGGCATATGCATGGATATTATGTCAGAAAGAAATTTGAGGAGGACTGAATTTAGGACAGGGAAATATATATATACACACACACAGTCACTCGCACCTTTATTATTCCTTCAGGCTGCAGAAAATAGACTCTGCAACTGTCTGGCCTGCTCTGTGAACAGATGTCAGAGTGGGACTGTCTCCCCTTCTATACCCCACAGAACTATAACACTTGCGAACACTTTTCTTGAATCACTGAATAAGTGTAACAGTATTGATCAGCCTGACTCAAAGCAATGGTTCCTCTTGCAACTCTTGTGGCCTGTGAAGTCATATGAATTTTCAGGTCATTAAGTGTTGACTAAAAAGTGACTACTGATTATGAACACAGAGGCTCGGGGTCCAAAATGTTTGACTATTGCTAAAGAATAGCGCTATTTTCCCTGTTCATAGAACTCTTTTCCTGTATATTTTTCCAGTGCAAGAAAGTCCCCAGATCTTTTTCCTTAAATATAAGCCAACTGCTTTCGTAACAGTNTTATAAATATGGCCTTGTTTTGAAGTTTTTAAAGAATTTTTTTTTTTTTTTTTTTTTTTTTTTTTTAGGGCAGATCTGCACTTCTCCAGATCACCCAAGATAAATAATCAAATACTTCAGTGTAATGACAGCCTATATCTACATGCCATTTCCATTACACTATGCCTTCTTGAGACTCAAATACAATATCTTCAGAAATCACCATTATAAACAGCAGAAAAGTCCAATTTCAGAAGCAAAACCACTTTCTCCTCCTCTATGTAAACATTTTCAGGGACGAGTCATACAGCTGAACTGAACGGACAGCGTACTAATGCATGATTTTGAAGGAATTTTGTGCACTTTCCAGAATATCACCATTTAAAGGTTCTATTTCCAGGTTCACAGATTTAAATCAACAAATCACTAGGCCTTCTGCACTGCCAGAAGTAACTTGCACTTTCAATAGCATAGCTTAAAACTTACCTTATTAGACCATGAAGATTCACTCTGGGCAAGTCCCTTCTCATCGTCTTCAGTTCTGCATCCAGTTTTTCCAGTAGGGACACTGCATGCATCCTTACTTTGGGCAAAGGGATCCGCGTTTTTTTGCGTTATTCTCCCTCCTCTGGCCCGATAATCAGCAAGCATCCTGGCTAAGCTCTGACTATCGCCTAGATGCTCAGCTATTCTAGCATTAACCAACTCATGGGAAGGTAAAATTTGGATAGTCTTGGCTTGGATACTCCCATTCATCCCTTGCAGTCCCGAGAGATCCCGCAATAATTGTTTCTTCCTTCTGCCCTCCAACTCCTTGTACTCCTTATTGAGGAGAGGAGACCAATAAACTTGCTCAGGGAAGTATTCCCTGGCAGGACATCTCATGCCTTTTTCTGTCAAAAGAAATGGCTCACGGAACATCATAACGGGAGAAATGCAGAGAATAACATCTTTCAACTCCTGCTTAAATGCTGCAGAGTAAGTCTTGAGACGATCCTCAGAAGAAGCTACTACTTCTGTGACATATAGGCCAGTATCATCCTGGAGCGGGTCTCTGAAGACTCTCATCTGACTCTTGGACTCCTGCAGGTCACCTGCCTGTTGCAGAGGCTCTAGTGGCTGGCTATCCAGAGTAACCAAGTGCTGGTCCATGCCATGGAGAGGCAGCAGGGATGTTTCGGGTATTGCAGGAGGTACAGAGTTGAATACAGGAAATGGTGACTCTGCTTTGTGGTGCTCTTGCTGTTTTGAGCACACTGTTTCTTGCTGACTGCTCTCTTGGTCACCTCTCTCAAATAAACCTCTTTGTTCAACCAAGTTGACCTCATCAGAGGGCACTGACTCAGAGATGACAGGAAGCTTGTCAGAAGAGATTTCAATGTCCCTCATTGCTGTGCTGAAGTCCTCTCCATTGAAGAGGTTCTGATGTCCATTTTCATCTCCTTGCTCTTCAATAAGGGAGTGAAATGAGGCGTTTTTGGTTAGAGTAGGGGGCATGGCAAACTCATCCATAAGGAATGAGATTTCCAGCTGGGAATGATAAGCCACACAGACCATGAAAATCAGGATCTCCTTCACACGGGCCAGTTCATACTCTCCAGCCCCACACAACTTGATAGTGCAACCCAGATGCTGGGGACACCCTTCAAAGAACATCAGAGTTTTTGTTTGATCTAAGAAAAAGCAAACAAGACAGGACAGTAGAAATAACTGCTACAATTAACCCGTTCTTAGACATCTCGCAACAAAAAGTCTATAATGGAGACTAAACTGTAAATAACACTGGTGGCACAATCCATTTATAGAAATCCACACCACTATATCGAAATAACTTTTGCTAACAAAACAAACCTTTGCTGTAAACTTGGCCTGTTTTGTAAAACAAGTCAATGTATTCAAAGGTCATTGTAGAATGAGAGACAGGATGAAAAGTAGCAAAACAAAATAACCATTATCCACCCAAGGACATTTACTCAGTCTTAACAGTAACGGCTTTGCAAGCTTTTCAAGTGCAGTTTCAAAGCTGGAGGGGGGCAGAAAAAGGCAAAGAGGCAAAGACTGCTTTTCCCATGAAAGAATTGTAATCAGTGTTTGTGTGCACGATGGTGACCTGCCAGGAAGCATCTCTTGCTCCTTCCTTTGCAGATTTCCACCATCTAAAGCAAGTTAGAAAGGAAAGAGCTCAATTTCCCAAGCTGCACAGGGAAAAGGCAAGAGGCAGTGGGCACCAATTGCAACAGGGTAATTTGAATGGACATGTTGAAAAACTCTGCATGGTGAATATCATTAAGCAACTGAACACGTGCTTAGAGAGGCTGTGAAATCTCCATCATGCAAGACTTCCAAAAATTGATTAAACAAGACCCTGAGCAACCTGAAGAGGAGCCTTCCTCTTTTGAGCATAAAGTTAGGCTAAAGAATGATGGCTCAAGCGACCCTACAGCTCAGATCTATTTAAGATAAACAAGACATTTATTCTCTCAGGTAGACAAGCTAGAACACGTTAATCTTAACTCACCATTGGGCAACTGGAACACTTGCATGTAAAATTTATGACAGGTTCCCAAACGCGGTTTAGTCAGCAGTTGATCCATTGACATCACTAAGTCTCCCTGGGTCATTCGACTTACCCGGTCTAACACTTGCTGTGAAAGAGAGAAAAGCAATAAGAATTTAAAGGGCAAAGAGAATCTATGGGTTATACTAGCACCACTAGCTTCCTCTAAAAATTTAGAGTGTCATTTTAAAAATAATTAAATTTAATAAAATATTAGAAAAGCAGCTCCAGGATTTGTTAGAAGAAATACAAAGACAAGTTTTGTAGAAGGCTCACCGGCTTCACATTGATGACCAGAGTGATACCATGCTCTAGCAGCATGTCCTGGGCAATGCGGGACACAGTCTTCTCAACGAGGACCAAATTAGGTCTCACATCAACTATTCGCTGTACGTAATTCTTCAAGAACTCCCTTTCCTGCAGACAGGAACAAAGCATGGCAGTAATACTACAAGCCTGTCTTGGAGAAAAGACTGAAATCCTTAGCATTTTTTCTTCCATTTCAGCACAAATTGTTCTGATAAAGAAAAGGGAAACAGCTATCCTAAAAACCTCGTCAGTTACCTACTGTGCACCTTTCTCTCCTCCAGGTGCAACAACACTCAGTTTAACAGCAGTTTGTCAAGACCTTATGACAAACTTTCACATCAGTACAGCCAAGATAAAGGCTTTACAAAAAGCTGACCTGTTTGGCTGAACTAGCACTTCTGAAGTGTTTCCCATCCCATAGGGCTTTAATGGAGATACAAAAATAGCTATGATCATGTTCTGAAGCAGGCAGTGAAATGATCACAGTGAACGACAATCAGAAAGAAGAGTAGATACCTCTACCCTGTTCAGAAAAAAAATAAGGTCTCAGTTTAAACCTTTACAAAAAGAAAAAAAAAAAAAAAAAAAAAAATCAACCCACTTGGAAGGGGTAACATTCCTAATATGCTCTTTCTCCTGCAATCTTGTCCATTAAGTACCAAACGGAAGCAGCCTCAGATGCATTTTAAGGAAACAGGCAAATATAGTATCAGACTTCATGGCTCAAGGTCATATGGCCAGCAAACACCCACACCACATTAATTCTGGCCTAGCCCTGAAGACTGATCCTCTGAAGTGCACGCAGGGTGTTAAAGAGAAAAGGTCCATCTGTTTTCATACCTATGGCATCTCCCTGCTCACAAGGGTAAACCACTTGTTCCAAGGGAATGTTCTACAATTTATCACTTCACTAGCTTGGGTGATATCCACTTTTTCAAGCCCAATAAGAAATAAGCCTAACACAGCCTAACAGCCTAACTCTCACTTATATAGCTAGGAAACTGCTAACTGCTACTACAGAAGTTTTTCCTCTCTCTCCTGTGCAATCCCACCAACTTAAGTGCACCTTGCATAACTGGAAGCACGCATCACCATTTTGCTTGAATCAATAGGCCACAAGCAATTAAACAAAACCGAAAGAATGATCTGACCTGAAGTACTATAGGATCTATGCAGGTAAACTTTGTTTCTTCTCGGTAAAGGTACTCAATTGAGCACTTCAGCAGAAGAATTTTGGGATTTTTTATGCAGGAGTTCATCTGGGAAAGATGAAATAGTTAGAACAGAAGATACATCTAGAAGGGAAAAAAAAATAATAATAGAGGGCAGGGAAGGGTAGACATTCCACAACACTTAAACCAGCAAAGTTGGAGCTATTTTCCTCATGTGTTCTTTCCCCCTTAGCACATTACAGTCAGCTCTGGGAACTTCACTGTGTTACAGGACAACTCCTGTCTCACAGGAGCTCAACACCGGAGGTTCTCACAGTCACCACCCAGAACCGTGAAATCTTGATGCACTCCAGAGTCTCTATCCTGACCTGCTGCCTATGTTAAAAGCTCATTTTACTATACTGCTATAAGTTAGGATTATAAGAGGTCTTTTTGGTTAATTCTTGGGACAATTATAGTCATCATTCAGGACAACTGAGGTGAGAGTGAAAGGATTGTTTACTTAACATGCATAGGGAAAATATACACATATATTTTGTTTTCCTCATTAGAATCTTTAGGCGAAAAAAAGCTTCAGATAGAAACAGACAGTATGCTCACATTTAAAAGTCTTCCCAGTTCAAGGTCTCAGTAGGCTAAAGAAAACCCATACACCTCTAGAGCGGAACCTTCATAACCCAGAAAGCAAGGAGATCACAGCACATTTCTGCCCTCAGCATGCACTAGACCCAGCAGCTGATCATCATGCACGCGTTACCTTTTTGTGCGCAACATTCTTAGTGCAAACAAATCCATTCACCACCATGGAGTCAAACTTCTTTCCACCAGGGATCTAACAGAACAATCAAAGTTAAACACTTTTAGGGCTGTCATACATTTCCATAACTTCTAAATGGAGTAAACACACAAAACACTTAATGCAGCAGATGTGCAGACTTCAACTAGTAGGTGAGAGATCAGATACTGTCATGGTGCATATTCAGTTCTTTTCCATTACAGTCTGGCAGACCAAATGGTGCGTCTATAATCACAGCCAAGCACAAGAACAATAAGCAAAATAGATTTCTAAATATCATGTTTCAAAGAATGTTTGTTATCACAGTGTTATGAAAACACCTATGAGAGACATCCAGCTATAAATCTCTTTGAATCTAAGTTTCAGAAGGCTTCAGCAACAACTGACATTGTTTGAATAGATGCCAAACCACCACCAGAAATGTAAGGATCTCCATGGCTGAGAAAATAACAGAGGTCTCGTGAGAGGGGCTTCTGCCAAGGAAGTGCCTGTGGTTTTCAGGCCCAATAGCTCCTTGAAGGTTACTATCACGTTACCCTGACAGAAGAAACTTTCAAAGCCACAACTCCAGCCTTGCCATTCAGCAGTGTCATCACTGGGCTATCTGGCAGGACTGGATGCAGCATCTGATAACAATTAAACTTCTCTTTGTAAGGAAAGTCCTTGTGCTTTGCACAGGAGTTAAATCCATAATGTGTAGCTACACAAGAGATTGCTAGAGTCCTGCAAACTCCCATTCCAGTGCTCAACACCTCTCCAGTCCAAGCACAGAATGAGCAGAAGACAAAACCAGAATAAAACCATTACAACCATTACAAAAGTGTTGCTCTTTGCTACCTTGTGCAGCCTATAGCCTGAAAGACAATGGTCCAGAGCATAAGAGCATCTTACACAGAAGATGCAAAGTTCCTTTTTTCCTCACAACTCCAATTGAAAGAAAGGTATTTTTGAATTAAACCATTGAATATGCTGCAGGTGAGGGGAATGAACCTTTCCTTCAAACAAAGGGTACTCCTGTTCCCTACATCCATTCTGAAACTTACTTTTTTGATGTGGACAAATTGGCGGATATCCATGTCATCATCTCGGTTTTTGACATCAGGCCGCACAGTCTGAACCACCTGGCAGACCACAGGTACAATGATGTCCCTCCAGGACAACGACAGGGACTCATTGTACAGAAGCTGCTGAAGCAGTGCCATCATATGGTTGTGATTAGCAGAGCTATAAGAAACAGTAAAGTGATTAAGTTTGTAGTAGGGGAAATACAAAGTAGTGATAAGCTGAAGTCACGTTTCAGAAATTAATTTCTTAACATTTACAGTGCAATAAACTATCTGAAGGAACAGCTAGGATGTCTAGGATATTCTACAATTAAATTTTGTCCTCCTACTTAGAGGAAGAAGGCAATAATAAAGGAGGAAATAAACCAAAAGATACTGTTATAATCTTTTTCTTGATGCATATTAGTCCCTTATATCCCTGAAGATCAAGTCCTACAAAGTCCATGGAACAGCAGGACTTCAGAAGTTGTTACTCAAGATATGCACATTTTTCAATGTTTCTTACAGCAGCCTTTCCATGGCTTGTTTCTCCCCATTCTCTTCCCTCAGCAGATCCAGATTGCTGTGGTGCCAGCCTAGCGGCGTGAAAAATAGTTCTTTGGACTTCTCCTCCACTCTTCTGTTGAACAATGACTCTGTAAGAGACAAACCAACCTTGTTCATAAGGGCACAGTTGAATACCTGGGTCTTTTGGAAAGGCTACTTGAAAAGAAAAGACTTTGCTAAGACATCAGTCTAAGCTTCCTAAAATGCCTCATTTGAGCTAGACAGCTGCAAACAGTATCAAGTACAGTAATGGTAAGTGTTCAACGGAAAAGTGAACTCTTATATTGCCAGGATATAGCAAATAGCTTGTTTTTCATTTGCCTTTGCAAATTCAGTAATAGTCAGCTCCAAAAGAAAGTTGTATCACAGTCTTGCTATAAATAAGCAGTGAATTCAAAATATTTTGTATAATCATAACACATAATTCCTTTTGTGTTTAGCAGGTTGGTGAAAGGTCCTAATTTCATTCACAAAAAGCTGCTACTTTAAAGATAACTACATCAAAATAGCCAGTAACTTAGTTCAAGCCACAGCACAAGGACAATTATACTTAAAAAAAAACTTTTAACTTTTTAGCGTCTTAAAAAATAATAAATAATAAAGCTTCTTGAAAGTAGGAAAAAGCTGCTCTGTTTGCTCTTAATAATCATCTTTTTTTTTTCTTCAACTTAATTTTAAAGCCAAATTTTGGCTAAACACCTTACCCAGATCATTAGTACATGCTGTAAGTATAACTGTTGGGTATACCCTTATCAACAGCACATCTATTTCTCCTTATAAGAATACTTTATTTCTCGTCTATCTGACCCCTGTCCCACAAGAAACACCGATGATTCATTTCTCAGTTAACCCAAGTATTCTCAGTAAGCCTCCTTTACTCTCTAAAATAATCCAAAGACTTAATAATACCATATCCCAGTTGTCCAGACAGAAACATTTACTACTCTACTACAAGATTATAGACCATTAATACTGGTCTATCAGACCTGACTACAGTAAAAATACTGGCCTGTGTGAATACAACCAACAGAAAGAGTAACTGGTATTCCTTGGGCTAAGCTTTATTTATTTTAAAAAGAGGTTTGGTAAAGGTGTTATTTACAGATTTTCTGAAAATATTTTGAAGAAATGCAAGGCCAAGATAAGCTGTCATTTCAATATAGTTTTCTGTGCTTTGAGAGTTAAAACCCACACCCAGAAAAGCATCATGATATTTTAGAGGGCAGAGAAACTAGAAACTTGCCCGTTTTCATGATGGGTGACTATTCAAAGTCATTTACACTTGTAGTGCATAACTTGTCATCAGCAAGCATACAAGCTTCACAGTTCAAGTTTAACACAACTGAGTGCACAATCTGACTGCAGAATCCTTATAATATTGCAATCCTTATCATGCTAAATAAAGTCTTGAAAAGCAGCAATTTATTCCTTCCAGGTGCTCCTTACCCATTAGCTATGTAAGAGATTAATGGGGAAAAAAATATGTTTCTTTCCCTCCATCTTTCTTCCCTTCTGCAAAACCTTATAAATCAAGCATCAGTTTAGACAACTACAAACTTCTCTGGCTGTGGTTACTGGTTTTTCCCCTGCTTATTTCCTCCCTCTATGAGCCTATTTTAAGACAAAAACAAAACAAACAAATAAGCAAACCCCCCACATAAAATCATAGCATCAAATGGTGAAACATTCCACAAGTACTGGCCATGATACTAGCAAGCACATGGTTTAAACTCAAAAGTGAGACCAGCTGCCTTTCAATTCAGTAGTAGTGGTGGTGGTGACAGGAAAGATTTAAGAGATGAAGTTTTGAGCTACTTGGTAGAAGTGCAATCAACCACATAAGGTATTTGTTTCCTTGCACAGAAATTAGAGTATAAACTTGTAGGTGGGGAAGTTAGGAATAAAAATAGTAAATCTTGCCACTTAGCTTTTACTTTATTTACTGTAGACTTTCCTTCAGTGCTTTTAAATCAAGAAATCCGAGAAGTCACTAGACAGCTTGAAAGCCTTAGAGGTTTATATACAAGGCTTTACAGAAATAACTTTAGGTTTCCAAATCAAGTAAACCTCTTCAAATGGCCAATTCTTTATTAAAGGAGTATTAATGAGTTTTGATCATTATATTAAACCACACAACAGCAACATTTGAAAGTTCCCCTTACCTTTAATAAAAGCATCACTAATAGAGAACATCTGCTGCCCTCCGTTGTCAGGATTCAAGTACTCTGAAAGGAAAGAGAAGAGGGAGGTAGGTGGAGACAGGAAAAAAAAAAAATGACAGGTTACACTGCCTTAGACGTATAATTATATGATGGACACGCCCACACCATAAGCAGCAGCATTACTCATCTAGATGTTTAGTCATTAATTTAGCAACAGCTTGGTGAGTGGTCAAGACAAGAATATCTTCTCATTCTTGTTCAATCCAAGAAGTTTTAGAAGAACAACAGAATTATCCTTACTACTATCAAGAAACTATACTAATAAAAATTAGGCATGAGTACAGAGTGAACTAGCACTGAATCTGCTTTTCCAGTTGACACACACTTCATTTTTCTAGACCTGAATACAAACGTGTAAAGCTCTAAGCAGGTACCATGTGAATGTCCAGCCAGGGAATGAACTCTTCATTCTAATTCAAAAATGCAGTTTCAGAAGCCATTTTGCTGCCACGTAACACCAGAAACACTTAGGTGGATTCTCAGACCAGTCCCACTGATCTGAGCTTAGCTTAAACAGTGATGGAAAGAAAGGCAGTCCATCTTTCAAGAAAGCTACAAAAAGCATTAACAGTATGAAAGGTTTGGAGGAATCCAGGCTGCCAGAAGTGGGCTCCCAGCAACAGCTACATATCAGTGTATGTAGGGGAAATAGGATGAAGTTATGAATGCTGGCATCTCTCCTACATTTATTTAGCTTACTGAAACACCATAAAAATACCACAGTGATCTTTCATGCAGGTTAGGTGGCTAGAAGGAGCTTTTTAACTTTAGAGGTCATTAGTCTTTATGTCTTTAGCTGGTTTTAACCAGTTTCTACAAAAAAAGGTTGTACAATGGAAAAACAAAAGCAGTAGTCCAGGTTCTTGACATATGAGAATCCCAAGTCCAGAATCCATCTTTTATAACCTTTCTTGAGAAAGGACCAGGCACAAACAGAAAGCAAAGCCAGGCAGCTTTCAGACACCAGAAAGCAACAGGAAGATGATGGGCACAAACAATCACAAGGTTCTGAACAGCAGCACACAAGAGATCCCTTATACATCACTATTTTTAAAGTCTGAGCTTGTCCACAATTATCCGGTTTGAAATTGGATACTCAACAGATGCTTGTGGTACCACAAGTGGAGACAGAAAGAGAAGCTGCAACCTCTCTTGCAGCCCAATGGTACGTACTGCTTCCTTGCACTTCTTGCAGTCTAGCATTACCAGGAACCTATTGCTCGATAAAGACCTACTCACCATTCACCCACAGTCCTACAAACTAGCCGAAGAAAGCCATGTTGGGCTCCATCCACACACAAACATGCATATTAGCAGCCCAGTTCCTTTCCAGCTTGTAACAGCTTCAGGACACAAGCTCCTAGCATGAGCTCATTTGAACTAGATGTGACATAACCTGACCAAAATGGCCAAGGCAGGAGCCATCACTAGCTCAAACGTAACCTTGAGCTCACTCTGGATAAGGAAACAGAGGACCACTCCAAACCAAAATAATTTTTCTTTAATACAACTTCATGTCCTGAATCTTTGCTTAGTTATGTCCAAACGGAAGTTCCTGGCATGGTAAGAAACCTGCATCTCTTCCTAGAATGGAGACAGGTAACACACCCCTAAGGTGCAAGCTTGAGACTGCCAGAAAAAGCAGCTAAATTGCATTTATTACCTCATACCATCACTACACGTATCACACTATGGAAAGTATTAGAAAAAAGACAACNACCAAAATGCCCAAGGCGGGAGCCATCACTAGCTCAAACCTAACCTTGAGCTCGCTCTGGATAAGGAAGCAGAGGACCACTCCAAATCAAAATATTTTCTCTTTAATACAACTTCATGTCCTCATCTTTGTTTAGTTATGTCCAAACGGAAGTTCCTGGCATGGTAAGATTCTGCATCTCCTCGTAGAGCAGGGACAGGTAACACACCCCTAAGGTACAAGCTTGAGACTGTCAGAAAAAGCAGCTAAACTGCATTTATTACCTCATACCATCACTACACGTATCACACTATGGAAAGTATTAGAAAAAAAAAGACAACGTTCTTGTAGCATATTTTGTATCTTTGTCTAACAGCAGTTAGATTTTGTACCCTTATCTCACATGTCCCCCAAATAGCTCAAACAAAACAAAAAACCCTCACACCACAGAACATGCAATATGCTGGAAACCAGCAGCTAGAGCTTTTAAACATCTTCTGGCTTACCCTGACTAAGCACCAAAGTGGTCGGGTCACAAACCACAGTTTTCCCTGTAAATATAGAAGCTAAGCAGGAGTGCACACACAGTTTTCCTTCTACACCACCACCCACAGATACCCACTGAAGTCTGAACAAAAAAAGGCACAAGAAGGCGGCTCCCAGCAGTCATGTGGGCTGCCTTGGCAAGCAGCAGTGCTGAGGAACTCTGTCATGCTATTCTGAGCTTCTCTGCTCCTTCCCTGGCACAGCTAGCAGGCATCAAAGTCTAACTGCCCAAAACACCTTGCTGCCAGGATCAAGGATACTCAGCTGCAAGAAAACTTAGGAAATACAGCTTTCCATACTGATACTGCATCTTTTTAAAAACAGCATATAGAAGTCACTTTTAAAACAAACTAGCTACTTAAATATTCACCTCTTCCCCAGAATTAAGTGCTGTAAGTAAACTTGCTTGATTTCCCATTTTGATTCACATTATAAGCAAAGTACCATTGTCCTTAAATGATACAAATGAGTATAGCAGCATGCTCATAGTGAAAAAAAAAAAAAAAAATACTACAAGCCAGCTAAATTGGAGTCACTCTAACTGTATGAAAACCCCCAAACATTACTCAGCCCTGGACATCAAGAAGCTGTGCCACTAGACTGAGACCATTAAAAAAAAAAAAAAAAACAACACTCTTCTAAATCTCAGCTGGCACATCACAGGCTATTGCTTCTAAGCAGCTGACCTCAGTGACTGGTGCAATTGCACAACCCTTATTCATTTGAAGAAAACCCCCTAATCAGTCACTGGCTGCAGAGTTGACATGCACTTCTAGCTCTGTTGCTTTGTCCTCTTGGGCCTTCCCCAAGGATTGATTTACAGCTGTGCAGAAACTGAGTTACTACCCTGAAAAGGTGGGTGTCATGTTCAGTTTTGCTTCCTTATTTCAAGGCAAATGAAGTCACCATAAATTAGTCTCTAAGCAGACAATTCTGAAGAAACCAAGCCCAGCTAAAGAGTCCATAATGAACACAAGGAAATTACACATCCCTGACAGCTACAGAATCAAAGTCACTGAATAAAACTGGAGTGCTCTGACCTTAAAGCAACTATAAATCATTTTATATAGAACTAACTGGCTCACCTTGGCTGTCTGATCAGCATCACTGTGATGCTGGTAACATCTTGGAAGATATTTTTGTAGAACACAGCCAAGATAAGCCATGCCGAAAGCCTAGGTGTGAACTCAGATTTTCATAGTTTCTGGAGCAAAGTTTTAAGTCATCCATTTCTGCACTCTAGGTACTGTAGTGCATCTCTAGGATTCGCCACCACAATTTTTGAAGGTTTCAAGTAACAAACTTCTAGACACCTAAGAAACTTTAGTCTCATCCTTCCAAATAAATGTTTCCTTTTGCTGAAGACGTTGGCTTTCATTTTAATTGTTTGTTCCCTTGTTAGGGCTTTTCTCTAGAGATTCTTGTGCCAGGAAACCAAAAAAGATACATAATAAGTCCTGTGTATCTACAGACAATAAAAAGCTGCAAATTTTTCTGCAAATGACAGAATAATATTTACTGATGCACAATATGATTTAATGACTCACACTCCACCATTCCGGTCATATCACTGATACATTCACCTCAAGGCAAAACCACTCTTTGAAAGGAATATCTCAGTTTTCCAATATGAGCTGCACTCCTAACCTGGTTCACAGACCACACATTTCAGAGATAAATAACAAGCATCACTTAGCAGAGATTCACAGACGACAGCTAAGTGCTGCCAGTTTATATAGCTCAAAACCCAACTAAAACTTTAAGCGCCCTCACCACTTACCTTTTCTGTTGGTCTTCTCTGAACTCTCAATCATCAAAATCTTTCTTACAAGAGCTTCAGTTCTAGCTATAAAACACTTTGATTTGGTTAAAAGTTTTTGAGAGAGGCAGGCTCTCTTACATTTCCCCTTCATCATGTAATGTTTTTTGTGTAAAGCAATAAAGACCGAGATGTGTCTTCAAACATAATTATCATCATACAAAGCTTTAGCACCAGCCACAGCCAACCTGACTACAGCCTGCTTTATGAGCAACACACCCTGAGAGTTACCCCTGCTACAGCTGTTAATTTGCAGGATACTGCAGCACACCTGGGTCTTATTCCAGGTTATTTACTCCATCGTCTCTCCTTTCTAATAGGAAACATATCCCTTGATATATTCTCCTTCTCACCATTCTTTCCCTGCAGATGTATTAGTTTTCAATTTGATTATAAGTGAACGGCAAATTGACACAGGAATCACTAATGAACTGGTCTCAGTAGTTCTGACAGCTTCTCTCCTTTTTCATTCATCTGTTCTCATCCCACATTACAAACCTACTCCTGCTCCTCTCTTTGGGAAAGACAAGTACCTATATTTTCTTGTCCTTCTATATTTTTAGCAAATGGCAAAAGATGACTACAATGGACACAGATAAATGTCCCTTCTAACTTGTCTCACTCAGCTTCTCAAGTCTAAGGCACTCTGCTAATCAGCTGTGAACAGTTCTCGCCCCTTATACTTTTTTCCCCAAACTTCACTCACACTTTCACAGTTCCCGAGAACACCATCTTTGCTAAAGTATAAAAATAGTCCAGAATATTGATCCAACCAACAGAAGAAGTCTTCCGACTTCACAAAAAATTCATTAGAGGGAGTTCTAATTAATTAAGAATGGATCATCAGTTACAGCTGCAAATACTGAGATGGAAGGAGAGGAGGAGAGGGGGGAAGGAAAAAAGACCATAGTAAAACTAAGCAATTCCTTAGAAGCAGAAATCTACAGATAAAAATCTACAGAACTGCTGCAACTTTAGGTAAGGGAGCAGAGCAGACTCTATCAATAGCTACTAACACATAAAGCAACTACAAGTCACTAGTACCAAGCTAGTGGCAAGCTCTGGTTTCAGTCAGCCTTTGTGCTATTTACAGAACAAAACTGTCAATAGGGGGAGCACATTATCTTTTCATAAGGATTTTGCTTCTATTTAGAACCTTTCAATACAGCACTGCTTTAGGAAAAAAAGCCCTATAAAGAGGTCTTCAACGCTGACTATTTGATTTCTTTCTACTTCTCTTTTAAATGGAGGGTCTCTTTTGAGGAAAAAAAAAAGGTCATACATAAGTATTAACCCTTACTGCTCATCAGTAAGATTATTCTTTTGTCAAATACAAGCTTGTTATGGTAGGGCCAGTGATCAGCCCAGAGTTCAAGTTAATTTTGCTTGGTTTTCCACGTGGTGTTCCAGCTTACTCTCAACCTGGAGAGACGAATACCTTAGACTGGCTGATGCATGGACTATTTTTTCCACTCCAATGAGCCACAAACTGTATGTGTGCGTCTGCCCCATTTATGCTTATGCAGCAGGACACCTTGCTTCAAAGAGAAAGTCACAGGGGAAGTTACCCACTCTGCAGAGAAGGTGGTTTCAACAGGTCTACTGAGCCTCCTCAGAGGTGACATGTCAAAAGTGCAGGTGAGTGCAACTAAATACTGTATTTCCCCCTCTAAGACACTACAGAAGTAGCATCCAAATTAGCTGGTGTCATTAGGGCCCGGCTCTCCATCATGTGCAACTCCAGCTGGTGACGACCTCATACCTTTTTGGTCGGCAGGGTGAGGGGGCACATGTGGGTACTTGGAGTGCTTCTTGATATGGAAGTTCACGTTGTCCAGCTCCACGTTCAGGCTGATGGAGGCGGCTGAATCACTGTCCATTGTGGACTGGAAGCTGCTGACTGAAGTGCGCTTGCTAGGGCTGGCGGAGTCTTTTAGTGGTGGGTAAGGGGGAAGATACAGGGAGGAGAGGAGTTCAAATGGACATCGTGAGGGTACCGGAGAGGAGAAAAATTGTCTTTAACATATGAAACCCAATGTGCAATACTACAGGAATATAGCTCATCAGGAATATAGCTAGTCGTATCTTGATGTGTGCATACCGGCATATTGGGTAGACATTCTTTAGTGCTTTGTTATGGGACCCAAGTCAGGCAGGAGTCTGCCTGAGAAAGAGAAGCAGATAATTTACAGGCTTCTCCATCAAAAGTATGAAGTTTTATCAGCTCCACTAAATGCAGAATACCACAGTTATCATGAGAAACAGGAGGACTAGGTAGGTTATAGTTTGCTTTGATATTAACAGCCCCATGCACACACACGCACAAACACAAGCGAAGCAAGACACAGTTATACTACTATGTTCTGCAGGGTTGAAGATAGCATGAAGGAGGCAGAATAAAAACATGAGACTCAGCTAAAACTCACTGGCCAAATTATCTTCTCCTTCATCAGCAATCTGCTCTGTGTCACTGTCATCAAACTTGATGTCTTTGAACCAGGATGGCTCAGAGTGCCCTTCTACAGAGTTCACGGAGTCGCTGTCTGGAGAGGGGGTTTCTGAGAACTCCGTGCTCTGTTACACAAGGAAGAGAAAAAAAAGTGTTGACGTTCAGCTCTGCTCAATATCATGTTGCCTGCAGCACATACAGATCAGACATTTCAAAAATCAAGATACACTCAATGGGCTGAGCAAGGTTAGTCATACAGTCGCCCCTCATCAGCATGAAAAAGGAACTCTTCGGAACAGGAAACAAGTATTTCTTTACACTTCTCACACTGCTTACTCTCTGCCTCCTCCACACTCCCATGCAAGTTGTAACTAACTGACACTAAAGGACAATTTCTTTCTGCTGCATGTTTTCTATGACCACCCTTAGATACTCCTATGACCACTGTTGTTTTGAATGTTTATCACCTCCAAGCCAAAAGGGATGACACATTCTTGCACATGCGCAGCTCCTGGTGGAGGCTCACTCTAAGTCACAGGAACAATTCTATGACTGACCAAATACAGCAACTTTAACTTTGACTTTAAGCTTTGAATAATACAGTCCACCCAAACAGTCACAGCACAGGCTGCACAAGCATTTACTAGCTTGGGGTAAGGTTTTACCAGCAAAATGAGACAGTGTGGTTAGCTGGCTGAGATGCCAGATGGACCCCAGGGCAATATCAATAGAAGACCACATGAATTTGGTCAAGAGACAAAAGGCATAAGGAAGGCTGCTAACGGCAGCAAGCTTTCTGACTGTGGGCAGACTTTCTGACTTGTGTGCCGAACACACAAGACTCCCAACTGCCATGTGAGACACTGGACTAGATCAGAAGAAAAAAAAGTAGCACAGTATTTTCTACTTACAGGATAAAGACTCAGGTCAGCCCCCAGGCTCAGCAAGATTTGTAACTTTCCTATTCCCTCTCTCAAGTCAGATTCAGACTTTTACCTGTAATGGTCGGTACAGAGCATATTCATCTCTGAAGAGCTGATCATGATGACTGACACAATCCAACCAGCGTCCATCAACCAACGCTTGCCCTATTGCAATGGCTTGGGCCCTGCAGATGTAAGAGAAGGTTTTTGTAAGTCTGACTTAATACAGATGGTTTGCATTACAGACATGCTGCAAAAGGAAAAAGTCATTTGCTAGGCATGATTCTATTCAACTCCATTCTCAATTTGACCAGATAGTATTTAAAATATTTGAAAGTCAGAAAAGCTTGATGGTTTAAGCACAGAGCTAGATTGAAAGAGTGCCAGTATTCTAAATTCAAGGGAGGCATCCAGAAGATGATTAAAACCTATTGTCTTCTCTCTCCACAGTCCTTAACTTGAGCTATAGATGCTAAGCATCCCTGCTGAGTGAAGACCCTGGCTCTGCAGAGCGAAGACTCTGGCTCCGCAATCTCCGACTAAAGTGGGTTTCTCCCCTACTAGTTACAAGAAAATGCTCTGTATAGCCAACACTCACCCCATGGAGCTGGGAGAACGCAATTCCTTATGATTTGTATGTTATGCTCTGTTATCCAGGAGCAGAGGCTTTTTCTAACTGCTATCTAAAAGGTACACAGCTTAGACTTCTGTGACCCTATCATATTTTTCTATTTACCAAAATAAAGCACAGACCTCTGAATAATTTTTTGGCCAGTATTAATAACGTGCTGTCTCCATCCACTTGAGTCATACTTATCCTATAGGTAAGTATGGAAACACAGCTAAGTATGGAGAAGATTCCTTCCATACTAACTCCTTAACCATCCAGCTCTCCCCTAACCCCCTGTACATTTATGTGGTTGTTTCCAAACAACGCAGTTCGAACTGTACTGCATTTCTTGTGCAGACAAGAGGAGATCTGAATTTTGTTTCTTTCCATTTCCCTGCAGAAGGGTCTACCTTCACAGTCTAAAGTACCCTATATTATTGAAAACACTTGGCCTCTACCAGAGATGGAAGACCCTTGCCTTTCTAAAGCATCAGGGTTACCTGGTAGCTATGTGCCCATTTCTTATGAGCCAGTTGACCAGCTCCTTCCCCACGATGCAATTGGGGTGTGTTCGCAACCAGTAGCGATGGTCCTGAAACTCCATCCCACTGTTGTGATGGCAGATTTTCTTCCACAGATCTTTTAGCTGGACTGAGTCCTGGACAAAGATACTGCAAGTTATTTACTAGTACAGTCTCAGCAATAGTTTCAAAGGCATCATCTAGGCCCCTCAGACAAGCTTCTAGATCACAAACTCTTCACAAAGAAGCATACAATCTAAGCAATTATGCACAACCTATAGAAAGGCACAAATAGAAACAGCAGACAAACATATATGGAGATAGCTCCTTGCACCCTTTTGTTTCATGCTTCCTTTCATCCCTCCTTTCCTTAAGTAAGCAAAGAAGAAAGAAGCTGGTTATACTGATGATCAAGGAGTGTGTTTTTAAAGCAGTGAGCATCTGCGCTGCCTACAAGATACACTGCTGTCCTCAAGCGTTCTAGTCCCAAATTTCACTGGTGTGTTTAAATAGGGACCAGTGAAAGTTGATACTTTAGAAGAGAGATTTTCTATATGTGCTGGCTTGGCACTACACAACCAAGTCAGCTACAGAAAATGCCAAAGAACCAGGAGATCGGATGCAAGTGGCAGCTGCACAGTTCAGCTGTCCTGTATTTTATCATTAACTCATATGATGAGCTCAGGAAACTGGACAACCTGAAAGAACACAAACCCTTTCAACTCAAGGATTTTGACCTTGAGTCAAGGTCAAAAGGCCCTTTGACCGAACTGATAGAAATATGTGCTTTCACCATATATATCCATCCTCCCCTATCCACTGTTTCACAAGCAAAGTTCATTAGTCTTCAGAATGGAGCATGTTAACTTTTAAATTAACTCCCAACATGGAATCAGCTCCTTGTGCTAAGGTCAAACAGCAGGAATTCACAGCAAATCCTACGCTAATTGGCACTCTATCTTCTACTTTGCCTAAGTAGAAGTCATGTTACCAATTCCCTTCTCACCCAAGCAATGAAGCAAACTGCAAAATTAAAAGCATGAACCTGAAGCAAATGTGGCTTGATCATATTGTTCCAAATTGCATTTCTAGTATTTTAGATTTAGGCTTTTTTTTTTTTTTTTTTATTTACCATTAACATATATGTATGGGAGGAAGCCACTCAACAACACGCACCTTCACATTGCTCCCCATTTAGAGAGCACCCAGGGAAGCAGTAGTGCAACTAAACTACTAGAGTGCTTCTACACCCTCAGATTGTATGCAGTCTGACGACAGCAGGCAAACACTTCTCTCAAATTAGGCTTCCCGGTACTAAAAGGCATAGAGAGCAATCTTGAATCTTTGACTGCACAAAAAATCCTCCCTTCCTTCTCTTCCTCTTTTTCCTCTATTTGTTGGAATGGCATCTTATCCCACTCCCAAAAAACAAACGAAAAGATCAAAAATACAAAAACCTGTTTTCTCTTTAATATTTTGCCTGTAATATTCCCATCTGTGGGGGGGAGATAACAGGATTACTCAGAACATTTTGTTACCCATTGATTTTTCTTTGAATAAGTACGTCACTACAAATTTCTACAAAGCAGACACATTTATTCTGCAAACAAGGGGAGGGGATCAAGGTATTTTTTGGCCCAGCAAGCTGTAACAGCTTTAACTCATTCATCATGCTGTAACACTTTAAAGCGGTTGCTTCAGTTCAGATTATGCAGCCTAGAAAAGGGGATTTGGACTTGACGAAATAGAGAATCAAGTCATTGGCTACGAACAACTGCACTTATGACAAGTTTAATCCACAAGGAGCCACCGCACACCCACTCCGTACACGGTAACACGCTTCCCAAAATTGCAACTTATGCAAATAGAAGATTAGTTGCAGGAAGTTAGGAGAAGACCTCGAAGTAGCATCAATATCTTCCAATTCTGCAGGGAAGAGGATCATGTAAGAATGTGCAGATGAGCACTTTTAAAGTCAGCAAGATATATCTGCTGCATGACACAGGGATGCTAAATTTGTACTGCCTTAAAGAAAGAAAATAAAAAAGAAGCCTGAATAGTACCAGAAGGATTTTTCGCTCATCCTCGCTGGTCTCAGCCTTCGTATGCGTGCGACTGGCCTGGGGGCTGACAGAAGTCTCGTAGGCAGGTACCATCGGTGAGCCCGACCGATCCAGCGACAGGTTAGTGATGCTGGCTGATCTGGAGTGCCAGAGAGAAGGATTGAAGGTAAGAAGGGTAAACATTCATTGCAGGATGCTTCACTAGAGCAGGCTGTGCCCCTGCAGCACGCTAAACAGCGACGTGAGTCTGTGCCACTGCTAGCACGCAGAGGAACAGACCTATTGTTTAATGTTGCTTTTCTTCCCCTGTCAAAGCAGAAGACAGGATCCTAGAAAGCAAATGTGTTACTCTGGAACATTTAAGTTAAATGAAACCTTTTAGTAAAGCTCTGTAGAAAGGAGTTAGAAACAAGTATAGGTATAGCAGTTCATATATGTCTGGGGAGAAGATGCTGGGTAATTTGAAGCTCTAGCAGTTTGGAGGCAAGAAAGATGCCATCAAAGGCAACTAATTCCAGGATCTCTGCGAGAAGACTCCTCTCAATGATCCATTGAAAATCCCCTGTCTTCACCTCTGAAATATGTAGCTGACAGCTCCCAGTGTAAAGAAGCCTGAGCATGTTCCCCAGGGTGGCTGAACTGTCTGCAGGAGCAGGAGGCAGCCCAGCATGTGCATATTGTGCCCCATGATAGGCCGTGGCCTCCAGCACTCAGCACAGCTGTGAGGAGATATGGACTGTGTGCTCCAGGACAAAACCACCATGGTTTTGCAACAAGTATTGCAGAGTCACAAACAGCTCCCACAAAACCATCTGTTCTGATATTCCTCAGCTAGATCAAACCCCTGATTTTTTTTCAGTACTGGGTTGATAAAAGGTTCTGCTTAAGTCTTTTTCAGTCATTTACACAGAATTAAAGACCACTATGTCAACACTTCAATGTGATTAGCAGGCATTGCAGGTAGCAAGAACTCTGCCAGTGTTATGCTACTCTTCAGACAGTCCTAAATTCAAGAACTGATAAATCGGTCTGGCAGTGTTTGCAGCTTAATAGAAACATTCTTGTGTAGAAGCTGAGACTAATGCTAGAGCCCATCATTAAAAGTACATCCCAGTTGTTTCACAAGAGCTATACTAACTGTGCCACCTAGCTGTAAGCAGCTTCGTGTAAGCTCTGTACCTCATGTAAGAGGGCACTAAGCAAGAGCTGGAACAGTCAGGCCTTGTTTCCTATCTGTATACTTATAGCCACTAGTTACTTACAGATTTTTTTTGTTTAAAAAAAAAAAAAAANGTACTTATAGCTACTAGTTACTTACAGATTTTTTTGTTTAAAAAAAAAAAAATCAAGGGAGGGGAGAGTTTGTAATGAAGCCCCCCATCTTTCAGAAGAGCAGAACTCTGCATCCTTCTGCTTGCAGTGTTGTGCTGGGTTCCCACTCCCCCATAAATAATCAGAGAGGTAATAATTCATATAACCCTCATCCACAGAAGAACAAATGCTAAATAATTTTAACTATTCAATCTAGATTGAACCAACAAATACTTTTTAATAGATTTCCTCTAGAAAGAAGCTTGTCAAGTTTGTCTTGAGACACCTACAAGGGCTTAGAGAGGACCTAAGGGCCAGTATTGCTTAACTGGCAATACCTCATTCTGTGACCCCAGTTGCCAAAGGCTGCAGCCAGCCTTCAAAAAGCCAAGAGTTTTGTTTCCATACCCTCGGGATTTGGCAGAGGTAGCTTATGTGGCTTCATTACTTTTTGAATGTACATCTGGATGCTAAGGTTAGGTCACGAACAGCCAGGGAGAGTTAAATGTTAACCTGAACAAGCTACTTGGGCCTGCCAGAACCAGTGCAGAACCCTCCTGCTGTAGCATGGGTCAGCAAACAGCAAAGGCCTTCTAAGATAGGCAACATCAACCCAAGCAGAAAGCAGAAGAGTATCCTCAAGGCCTCAGATGTCTCTTGACGTCAATGCAATTTATTTAGCATTGAACTTTTAACTCTGGACTCCTTGCTGTGTTTGCCCAGTACTGACTTTTGGTGCTAGTTTACTCACCAATATTTTCACTCCCCTCAGTGAGCTCTTTGCCTCCCGTTGCACAGCGTGCACCTCCTCCTCACTGTGCCCATCACACAGAAGACGAAGCCTTGAAGCAGCCTTGAACCCGCCCCTGACAGGCAAGCCCAGTGCTCTGCTCAGCTCACTCCCTAGGTCTTACTCAGTCCTGCCAGATCCCTCCAAGTTGCTAAATATTCTGCCTTTGTGCAACACCAGCATGAAATCACTGGATATCTCCTTGCACCATCAACAAACACTGAAACTTCAGTGAACTTTGCTCTGCTCCTCACATCCTTGCCTCATCTTTATTTCCCTGCCTGCAAGGATTTAGCCAGAACTGTAGTAGAAGCACTGTAAAGTGCAAACTATTTGTTCTTCAATCCCAGATCATTTAAGAGGATTAAGCCTAGGCATTATACTGAAGCTCACATCCATACTATCAAGTTCATTTCTGCACCCCTGTATAAGACCTATGATGAGATTTGAACTTAAAGAAGTCTGGTAACTTAAACAGGATAATATCTAATGGAAGGACAGTGGGGAGCAGAGGGAGGGAGAAAAGAAAAATAAAAAGCAAGCCTACTGGGAACGATTTCTCTAGAAGGAGGTAGCTCATGCAGCATTGCTACAACCTCCAACATTCAGGACAAATATTGAATAGGAAGTCTAAAAAATACATGTTTTTCACAGTAGTGTACAGTTGCCAGGTTTCAACTACAAGATACCACAAACTTTCACATACTGCCCTGCTGATCCCATATGATACTGCTCTTTCATGACCTTCTCAGTCTTTGGCTTCAGTAACCTGTGCTACTTATTGTTCCCTTTTCTTTGGATTCTCACTTTCCCTTTCTATCCTCTTTATAACCCAATTTTTACACTTGTGTTTTCAAATGCTAGTTTTAAGACATTTATCTGGAATCAGATTAACCAAGTAACACTACTGCCTTTTCAACCTGTCTTCATGACTACTGCTACCTGAATGACTCTGCAACAAATTACAGATTCCTCAAAAGAAGTAAATTTACTAGCATGAATATATACATAAATAAACTTTCATTACATATGAACTCAAGAAGCTCGTATTTTACACAAAAGACAGCATGCTCAGTAAAAACAAGACATGAAATACAGGCTTCGAAGGGAAAAGTGTGCTAGAAGCACAGGAATTATAGAGATATGATTATTTTACCTGTTCCTAGCTGGAGACTTCCCAGCATCTTCCTGGACAGGCCCAAGTCGTGTTGATAACGTAGTAGTTGAAGAGTCTGGGTGAATCAAACTGCAAGGAAAAATTGTGTGTTACACAGATGTTTGACAGTTGCCACATGTAGCAGCATCTATTGAATTGGAGTTAAGAGTAATAGTACCAAAGAGTTCACATTCTTTGGCAATGCTCCTTTCCAGCCCTGTTGTCTTATTCTGTCTTCCCTCCCGCTTTCTCCAGGTCCTTTTCTCACATATCCCTTCCTCATATGCTGCTATTCTATGCTTTGGAGGTAGATGCATTCCCCCTCTTCCACAACAGATCATCTGCTCAATAAAAGAACAGCTATCTATAGCTATCATGAAACAGAAGACAGCCCAACAAGCTTTTGGAATTGCTTTAGTCTATCGCCATCACCACCTTTGCCCTCCTTTCCCTTCCAGCCCAGCAGGAAGGGGAGCAAATGTGTATCCACCTACAATACAAATTCCTACAGGTTAAACTGTACCAGATGCAAGTCACTCCTCATTATGTTCCAAGGGAGACAGTCACACTGGTAATGTTCTGTGATGTAGAAATATTAGAAAAAAATGTCTTCATTAGAAGATACTCTTAAGTACTACTTTGCCCGAGTAGCTGTAGCCCAGGATATATCACTCCCTTCACTTTTAAAGGGCATGGCCCTCCAAGGCCATTAAAGCCGGAGGCTCCAAATTTTCAAAGAAATAAAACAGCAGAGAGACAAGAAAATATAGCATCACTGCCCCAAGTAGTGTTTTCACTGTTTTTATGCAGCACGTGTCAGGAGGAGAGGCAAGTGCCTTGTCTCAAACACATTATTTTGGGAAGAGGTTCAGCTCAAGTTTTATACAACATTCTTTCCAAGCAAGCTGTTTCTCACACAGAAAGCACATATGAAAACATTGCTTTCATAAGAAAGCTCTGAGTTCCCATTTTCTGCTGCGGAGTAATTCCAGTTGCATGTCTTGAGTTTATATATCTGAAGGCCAAACAGCAATTTACCAAATCCAGCACTAAGAAAGCACTGGAGTTCATTGCAACATTCTGCTCTAACAGCAAGTTGTTGACAGAACATTTAATTCCCCTAAAGCAACAACAAATTCCCTAATCTCAGTTTCTCCCATTTGCGTACAGAAAACACATAAGCAGTCCATGCAGTCAATGCATCTCCAAATAATTTTTAAATTAATTTTATTATACCAAGAGTTATTGGCATTTCAAAAATAGGTAGTACACCAGTGCTATGAAGCTGCTCAAAATAAAGATTCAAGTACTTTCTGCATATGCTTATGCCTAAGAGCTGTTGTATTGCTATAATAAAGTCATTAGTAACAGATCAGAAGGCAGAATTAATGCTATCTTCTATTATTTTGTATATCTGAAGAGAAACATTCTATCTACACACTCATCCTCTAATTCAAAATCTGATAGTATTTATCACAAGTATTTGAATATACCTCTTCAGATAGCCATGACATTAAAGTAGATGTAACTTCATTTATCTAGATATAAAGTTGATTATTTCATTATTTCCATGCAGTAGCACCATATTCTAAAGAGGAAAAGGCAAAGCAAAAGTCAGAGCATTTGCTGAAGACGGTCTTTGAAGTTTTTCATTTTCATGCCATCATATACACTAGAGAACAGATTTGTTACAAAAGCTTCAAGAACAATTGCATTTATTTTGAAAGGAGATCAGAAAATCCTTATAGCTGTACCTTCAAACCCAATTAAGTTGAAGGTAGTAGCTTCCACTATTTCTCTTTTATTTGCCTAGAGAGCATCTATTTTTTTTTTAGCCCTCTCCCTCAAACACAAAACTCAACATGTAAAGTCACCCTGACTTGTCTCATGATTCACTGGTGGTTAGAAAGTTTAATTCTTATTTTTAACTCTGAAGCTAGAAGCCTGCTCTGCCACCAGTATAGATCCAGTGATCCAATTTAAAGCTAAAGGATAAACTGCAATTCTCTCAAGCTTCACTAGAAAATTTTCCCTCTTTCAACTGAAAGAGAATATTAGGAGTAAGCACAGGATCCCTTTACCTCAGGTTTACTAGATGAAAACCTCTGGTCTAAGGAGGGAACGGCCTGAAAATAGTTAAGATTCTAGAGCTCAGTGTGAATCCATTTACATTACCTTTGCCAGGTTAGATCCTCTTCTAGAAAGATGTTGCGACTGGCTTTCCGGCTCCCAACCGGGGTGCGCGGCTCTCCAGGATCCAGCACGGACACAGAACATGCCGAATCCGATAGAGCATTCAAGTCTTCCCCAATGGAGTTGCTGTCCGTGGAGTGTGCATAGCTTAAGGCTATTTTGCGGCAGTAAGTGCAGGCTCGGAGATCCCCTGGGGAAAAGGGAAGCAGAGACTGCAAACAAACAGGAACAAATAGTACTCTGTTCCTGCAGGATCAGAGGTGTGCGGTGGTGAGAAAAGAAGGATTTCCTGTTGCAAAGCTTCTCTGCACGCTTAGGTCTAGTGTTCGTACACCCTTAAAGAGCAAAGCCCCAGATAATTATACACGCAGACAATTTATCCAAGTCAAATGATGCAGAACTCATGATCAGTGGGGGCAGGTCTGTACAGAAAGAGACGGAACACACTGAAATCATGGTATGACAATAGCCAGTCAGACTTGACAACAAAAGTTTGTCTGAAAATCATTACATCAGTCAAGAGATATCTAGAGTTTGATAATTAGTATTAGAAAGAGTTTCTCCCACCCTCCATTAGGAAATGTGTATTTTAAAACCACTACTAAGTACAGTTTTTAGCTCAACAAAAATTTTTAGTGGACATGGTGGGCTTGTTATATAGGGGCCATATTTCTTTTGTTGTCACAGACAAGGTGGTACAAACATGTGGACATAGCATAAGCTACCACTATGCATCAGAAAAAGTGTTAAAAGGAGGTTGAAACATTCTTTATTTCTAATCTCCTTAGAGATGTGCATAGTACTTAAATACCAGAGTCTAAGTCAAAACAGAGCTCCGCATACAGAGAATGCTCAGATGCTTCTCAAAAGAAAACCCTACCTGTGTAGCCCATGAATTTTCCAGGGATTTCCTGATTGCAGCATCGACTACAGAATATCTGCCCACAGAGTCGGCAGTGGTGCCTCCGCCGGAAGGTGGTGAATTTCTCACTGCAGTCATAGCATTCTTTGCATTGGCTGTCAGGCATCCAGTACTGCTTCAAGTCACTGTCCTGCGAGGGAAGGCAGACAGAAAGATGCCTTTTCTTTAAATAAAAAAATATGTTCAGATTCATCATTGCTTCATAAGCCATGTGTACAAAAGGGATAATTTTGTGTGTGCACGAAAAGGATAGTTTTGTTTGTGTGTGCGTGCATGTCCGTGTATAAAACATACATGTGCACATAAAAGACTTCTTGTGTGGCTTTACAGAAAGCCAGGAGATAAGTGAGTTCTGAACTAAGTCTGATAAACTTTTGCTTTTTTGATCTAAGATGGAAGTAAAAACTATCATGAGCTGTAGAAAAAGGGCAAGAAATAGCAAGTGTAAAGTATCAAGTGCTCTTCTTTCAAGAAAAAAAATTGGTTGAAGCTAGGGTATCCAGGGGTAAATTAAGTTATCGGGGATGTAGATCATTTCAACAGCTAAAATAGGGCCATATCTTGAAAGGACTATCAAGATATAATAAACTATCTTAGAAAAGTTTTGCTAAACAGACAAACTTCAAAACCCTGTAAACCGTAGTAAAAGCTTGATTCATAGTGATGTAGTTTCAGAACTACCAGCTAACTGCTGTGTGAAGATAATTAGGAAAAAGACATTCAACAGTAAATATTATATATTTACAGATGGATGCAGCCACAAACCTGTTTAAGGCTTGAAAGAAAAGTAGTAAAACTTCCATTTTGTAAACAGAGCAAGATAACACTCTCAATTACCATTCTGAGCACATTGGCTGCAAGTACCAAGGATGGAGGCAACTGCAACTGGTCACGTGCTACCTCTGACTGTAGATCATTCATTAGGTAGAGCTCAGTTCTGTTAATGACCCTTTTTAGCGGGACTGAATACACCAAGTTTTTCCTAGCAAGATAAAGTACTGCAAGAATTTTCTTAGAACAAACCAAGAAGAAAGTAACTACAAAAAACACAGCTGATCTGTACTCTTGATTTTCCAGGATTCAAACAAAAGTGCCCTGAAGTAGAACATAGTTTTCAAATGTTCACAAAGTAGTTTGGCAGAGCTGCCAAGCCAATTTTGAGGGAAAAAAAAAAAAAACAACCCACTATGAACAACAAGACGGCACTTCATACTTCCCGCACCCAAGAAAGCTTTGCTGCTTGCAAAGCAGCAGAGGATCCTCACAAGCTGTTTTCCTGTGAGAGCAACACCTTCCAAAATCTGGTGCATGTTTTGTGCAATGGTATGGTGGTCTCCTGTAGAGAACTACTGAGTCTGAAGGAAGGAACTGTTTCCTGAAGAGAGTTGAGCAGTAAAAGACCTCAGTCAGTAGCAGTAATGCATTATAGTTTGAACAGGTGTGGACAGCTAGTGCCCTGCTTATAGAGAAAGATCTAGATGTATTGCAGACTGCTGCGTCCTGCCTGAATACCTGCTTCTCCAGTAATTTTGAAAATGTCTAAAAATCTCCAGCACTTTCCAAAGTTGCCACAGCTGAGGTATCACTAAAGGCCATACTCAACACCCTGCTCACTCCAATAACAGGTTTATTTTTCACTCTCATACATCACCGTCTCCACCAAAGCAAAGTTACTCTCATAATCACAGCAGCACTGGAAGCTGAGCAAGTTGACCCCAAACCTAACTGTAAAAGCTGTCACAAGGGTTTTTCCTTTTCATCTGGTTTAATTAAATGTTGCTTCTTCATGTACTGTTCCCGGACACAGCATTTTACATCATGACTTATAAATAGTTGTGGCTTCTTTTCTCAGCCAGACCCTCCTCTTAATAGCATCCTGCCTGAATAGCATTATTAAGAGGAGGGTCTGGTTGAGAAAAGAAGCCACAACTATTTATAGTTGTGCCACACAGCAAAGGGAGTTGGAAATAGCAAGTCAGTAGCTACAACAGGATTCTTACACAATTGGATCAAAACTGGTTAACAGGAAAAGTCTTTCCGACAAATCACAGAATGGTCGAGGTTGGAAGGGACCTCTGGAGATCCCCTAGTCCAAAACCCCTGCCAAGCAGGGACACCTAGAAAATATTGCTGGCTGGTCTGTGTCACAGTAAGTGGCAGATTTAATTCATCCTCTCATTGCTATTTATGACTGTCAGTTTGTTTCACCCAACTGTGGTCAGGCCTTCAAGGAAGAAAAGTCAGGTAACATTACATTAGCTAATAAAGAAAGAGGGAGGTGAAAAATGTGAACATCTGACCCAAGATCAGGAAACTGAGCAACTGAAGCTCTTAATACCCACAGTATGAAGGATTTTTGACATCTGTCAAAAGTTAGTGTCAGCTTAAACAACCTCCATTTCCTCTATACTCAGTTATTTTATTTACTGGTCAGACATTTGTAAAAATCCCCATGATATATCTAAGGTGCAGCTGAGGGAGCCATAGTAAACATTTGTTTCTGGATACTTTAGCCTAGAAATCCCCCGGAAGAAATACCTGGCTCTTCCCCTCCATGATTTCTTTGAGACGCTTTAAGACAGTGCTGAGGCTTCTTAACTGAACCGCTGTGCGAGGATCATGACTTCCAAGGGGCGGTTCCACTTTCCTTCGATTGTCTGGAACAGAAAGGAGAGCATTTTCCTCCGTAAAACACCCACATTTCCATTATGAGACAACACTCCATTAGAGAGAGAAACATTCACAAGTGAAGGCAGTTCACAATGCTACAGTGTATGTCATTTCTTGTCCTTGCACAGTTCTCCCCTTCCCTGCAGGGAGCTTTTGATGCCAATTAGCTTGCTCTGACTGACATCTTAAATAGCTTTCTCTGTAAGGGTTTAAATAATTTATTGGAATTCTCTGGGAATAAAAACACACTTTAAAGAAAAGACGTGATTTTTAACATATGATACTTAAATTACCCTTTTAAAAGGCAGTTCAGTCTCATTTTAGAACGTCCTTTAGGATATTAATACTCACAAAACAATTGCAACAATATTTAGAGTCATTCTAGGACTAATCTAAGTCAATGCCTTAACTTGAACCATTTTTTAAATGACTACAGGATGTCTCAGGACTCCATAGCTCAGTTTCTATTAAAAACAGCAAATCAGAATAAAATACATCCACAAATCCACTTTAAAAAAGAAAAAGAAAAGCTGTTGAAAATCTGTACAGGCATCCTTATTAAACTACAGCAAAGATATTCCAGGATAAAATAATGAGACAGTTGATTTCATTTCTATAAAATGCTAGATCACTTAGAAGACTGTCGTATGAGTTAAAAATAGGGCAATTCTCTCCAGAAACATTTACAAACACAGCTCTTCATCTACCGAACAGTTAAACATTTTCAGAGTCACTTTTTTACATTAACAACTTTCTGAATAGTTTAAGTTTCTTACCAGCTTCACTGCTCTCCATCTGACCAGCATTTTACTTTCATTCCCCTACTACAGGAAGAACAGACATGGCTGCTTTTTGTTTACTGCTCTAGATATCACTGATGTCAGCGGGAATGCTCACAGCACCAGAACCGAGTTAACTATTGCAGTGCACTCCTGCTCCTTCCTTCGTGTGCACAAGACAGTCAAGAGATCCAAACCTTTCGGGCAATGTGACTAAAACTCCCACATTCCCTGATTCTTCTTCAGGTTCTCAGTAGATATTTTTAGTTACTCAACCCACACATGTAGCTACTTAATGACCTCTGTGCAGTAAAGAATCATACAACAAGAGGAGACAATTTTGAAGAGATACCAGAGTGCTCAGCTCTGGCTCTTTGTTTAAGTGCTAGAAATACATTTTAAAAAATGCTCTACTGTTGGACAGTACCAGGTTGAATATTTTAGCGTGATTAAAGTGGCTTTAAGATTTTTAAGAGACCACTGATAATATCGCAGAAACCTTTATCTCCTACCTACTTCTGTCACAAGATTTGTGCTGCATTCACCTTCCAGTCTCTCCTGCTATAACCTTATTTCCAGGAATGTTACTTTCAATTCAGGAAGCTACTATCAGGCCCTCCTGACTCACCAAATGTAAGTCTTGTCAGCTAAGTGATTCCGTGATTCCTAAGTATAAGTGCACACAGCGCTGAGTTATGTACATTAGTTATGGCATAAATGCCATAGCTAAATCCCCTTTTTTGTTAAAAGCTCCTTTTGACACTGTTTGGGTGTCAAAAAAGATGTGATTACGTTAGAAAAAGCACACCATTGGTAGTAGGAGCACACATGTTTATACTAGAGAAGATAACCAGTTCTCAGATTAAGATGTGGTCAGGTCTTTTCCCTCACAAGCATGAGATTTCTCTCTTTCTGCAAGAAAACACACTGTATACGAAAAATATAAAAAGGTATCATAGTTACTGCAGTACAGGACAGTCTATGTCTAAAATAACTCCCTTAAAAAAGGATCAATGCCTGTGTATCAAGATTATGGTAACTCTTGCTACTGACCCAAAATCAATTACTATAACTACCACAGCCATTTTCTTAATTAATGTTTCACAGACATTTATGCTTTCAACTGTCAGTATTTTCATATT
The DNA here is from genome assembly GCA_013389825.1 of Crypturellus undulatus. NCBI lineage: Eukaryota > Metazoa > Chordata > Aves > Tinamiformes > Tinamidae > Crypturellus > Crypturellus undulatus. The sequence goes on from VWPW01018667.1 coordinate 219,140, forward strand.
TCACCATTAAATCTGAAAAATCCCCTTCTACAAACACTGAAATTGAGAGTCTATTTTTTTTTTTTATATATAAACAGTATCATCCCTGTTACAATCAGTTACATTCAAAAGCCAAGTCTCCTTTTGGTTTAGCTCTAAGAGGTTTCACCATTCTTGCACACCTATATAATATTAAGCCTTTTCAGTCTTTCTGAAGCAACACATTCTGCATTCAGGATTCATTACTGAATTGTTCCAGTAGCCTTCCTATGCTATTAAAAAAAAAAATCAATTGAAGTATATATCCAAAAATATATTTTTAAAAATAAAAGCAGCAAGGTTAGATTAGCATGACAATCTGACCTAGCTCCACAAATTTCTGCTTGTCATTGTCTAACCAGCACAAAAGCAAGCGCAGCGAGCAAAAATGATCCTCTAGCCCTAACAGAATTATCCTGCATGACTGCATAACTAAGTGCTTTTACAACCAATATTCCCTCTCCAACTGGTCAGCATTTCCAGTTCCCCTTAAACTGGATTTGCAAACTGTGATATTACCACAGTATGAGAGTATTTGGGTTAAATCCAGCACTTTGAAAGCAATCAGGTGGCAGCACATACAGGTGGTATGAGCACACCCAACCCAGCACAACCAGCTGGGCTTTGGAAAACGTATTCCAGCTGTCCAGCATCCTACCCCAATGCATGAATATACAACAGGTTACAAGGACAGCAAACAACCCAATGCAGAGTCTCAGCACGAATTCTTCCGCTGTATAGACCACAAAGCATCTCTGACCAAGTCTGTCGTCTAGTAGCTTCTCCTATTTGCACAATAAGAGACAATAAGTTTAAAAATCCTATAGTAATATTCCCGTGCAAGTGGTCCTGAAGGAAGCATTCACCAGGAAAAGTACATATTTGATGCTAAACAGTTTCTTACACAAACCATCCTCCCTCTCTATGTTATTCTTGCAGTTATCAGACAACACAGTCTCTGAGCAACAAGAATATCTGCAGTGCAGATAGCACAAGCTTATGGTCAGACAGGGGGTCGGAGTTAGCACCTCCAAGCAATTCCTTTCTGTCACTGTTTATATGCACTAACAGCCTTGCTCCAAATCTCTTATTTCTTCATTTCAGCTTGCTTAAACTTTGCATGAGATTGAGAAGACCTTTGAAATTTGTAAAGCCCTTGGACATTTTCCTGCCTACTGCTGTCCACATAATCATGGAAAAAAAAGCATCTCTTACAAGAAAAAGGCCAAGGCCAGACAGATATTTAAGGATCTACAGATACAAGGCTGAAAGAAAATGGAACTAGATTATATGCACCATGGTCACTAAATTGAGTTGGAGTTTACCAATTTAGGTGCTTACATCTATCATCCCACTTCTTTTCAGGTTTTTAAAGCTAAGGAAATAAGAATATTGGGGCAAGACTTGCAAAAAAGTTTGTGACTGTTATGGAAAGAATGATTTTTGAAGTTATTTATTTGGGCAACCCAGCTGCCACTACATCAGAAGTAAAATTCTTTTCTGCTCTGTGATCAGAAATTCTCAAAATTGTACTTTCACCCCTTTTTAATGCAAAAAAAAAAAAAAAAAAAGCATGAAAAATGATTTTCTGAAACTCAAAAAAAAGCTCTTTTGAGGAAGAGGAAAGATGTAAGGCTTTTTCCCTCTTTAAATACAGATGACTTGCTTGTGTTACACAGGGTTCAAGTTTGTCATAACAACGAGGTTATTAGCAGATTTGGGGAAAATATTTGACAGCAAGTCAGACCATTTGCTACTCACACAGCAACATAAAATCAACACCCCATAAAAACGGAAATCTTTTCAAAAAGCCAGCAAATCCTTCGCCATCTACTTCACTTCTTTCCACACTGCTTCATCATCATGTTATCACCATCCTTCAGTCCAAACCCAAGGTGCTTAAGTGGATGACCAGAAAAGAAGTTGGAATAATGTAGCAAGACTTTAGACCACCTCTTAGACCAAATCTCACTTCGCCATCTCCTCCCATCTTGCCTCCTCCCAGTAGAAATAAAATCCCAAGATTGTTTCTACTTTCTGAGTACCAAACAACCCACCTTGCCTACAGGCTTCTAACCTGCAATCCACAGATAATTTCTAAGTGTTTATAAGAGGTGACTAAGGAAGAAGTAAGGCAACATATACTCTTGGCAAATCAGCCAGGAGCACACTTCCGTACTTGCGGCACTTGAGAAAAAGCTTTGAAACCTTAATTGCTTTGTTGCGACAGATACAACTCAATAGCACAAGCAGTACCAGAAGGCAAGGAGCATGAGGATGAAGGTTTCCAACTAAGACAGCCTGCAAATGAATTTAAGAGATGAAAATGCTATTTATCTCTACTGGACTTTTGCCTCATTATAAAGGCTAGACACTTCTCTGGAAAAGCTCTATAAATTAACAACTTTTAAGATATGATTTGTGGACAGGAGGTGCTATGTGTTTATAAACATCGTCTTGCACAGGATTTTTACCCAGTAGAGCACTTTGCTCTGGACTACCACAAGCTACCAACACTTATCAGCCATCAGCATGGACATCTGAGCTCTTTCATCAAGCCATTACACAGTTACACTTTTCAAATCATTCAATTCCCAGGCCAGGAAACAGAGATTCAGTAGNGCTACCAACGCTTATCAGCCATCAGCAAGCATGGACATCTGAGCTCTTCTCACCTTTCATAAAGCCATTACACAGTTACACTTTTCAAATCATTCAATTCCCAGGCCAGGAAATAGAGATTCAGTAGAGCCTCTGGCAATAGCTTCAAGGTTATAAAAATAAAGGTTTAGGTACAAGTATGCAATGCACTACAAAACAGTTACAGACAAAAGCCCACACTTAAGACTTCATCCAAAGACCAACCCCTAAAGAATGAGGTATAAAGTTGTCTTTAGGTTGCAGTTATTAAGAAACTGAAATTTCTTAAGACAACACAGAAGTTTGGAGGATTAAGTTTCAAATGACTTGATGGTGTTGGAGTATTTGACAGTCTCCTTCATGCCAGACTGTTTTGTAATTGAAGCAGCAGAGGCAGCAACAAGAATGTCTTGCTGGAACATGAAGGACACTGGAGCAGACACATTTCCAAGGCTGAAGTGTAACTTTACTAACAGAAGCAAGTGTACCCTTATACCAAGTTCTGCTACCAGTCTACGCAGTAAATGAACCCTTTATTCACTTCATGCCACCACACGCTAAACATCATCAATTTACTAGTACAATATTCTCTGTAGCATAAGGAGCTCCAATTACCTAAGGTTGCAGACGATCTTCTTTGCAGCTCACCAGTTAGTTGTTTTTTGTAAGGAACCGGTGACCTGAAAGACTGAGCCCTCGTGGGATGCTGAGGACTGGACCAGCCACCACTCAGTGCTTGTGGATCGCTCTGTCCTGCCTCTCCTCTCTCCACCGCGGATGAAAGCCTGCCATCATCTGGAGTCGATGAAGAGCAAGAGGTAACTGTCAGACGTGACAGAGAAAACCGGCAGCATATACAAAATTAAGGGAAAAAAATATTCTCATAAATAGCTCATTTAGTTTGTGATTATGCAGAGCAAAAGCCAGATATAGAGCCAAACTTTGGAAAGTATCCTATAAAACATGAAAACAGGCCAGTATGTAGGACTTGTGTGTCAAGACAGAGGCCATTTCAGAAGTATCCCCCATGTGAAAAGTGTTAAAAACAAAAAACAAACAAATGAAAAATCAGAAAAAAAATGGAATGTGAAATAGTTACACTTGATTATTAACTTCTGCTCTCAGAACAGATTTTAAATTACACTAGAAACCCATTTTTCACAGTACTGCAATCACACTAAAGTTACTATGGTATTTAATAACCTAGCCTTTGCAGAGGGTTACTTGTTTGCCCATTTTATGTGTTATTTCAAAGTTGTTTTTCTATTCTTCTAACACAATACTTTGCTGATTCCAGCTATGTTTGACTGCAACAAACAAGTTAATCCTGTAATGGCCAAATTTTAATGTTTCTTTCAAAAAATTAGTAGTGGCAAGCCAAATAAAGAGCAGTCATAACAAATAATTATTTCCATCCTGCAGAAAAAGTGTCTGAACAGATCCACTTGTTTATACAAAAGCTTTCTCACCCTTTTCCTACCTAGCCCAGACAGAGCAGAAGTATGCTTAGCAAGATCTGGACAATGAACAGACTAAACAAAAGCAGCTGACCAGCTGCCATCTCCAGATAGAGATATGTGGGTTTTGTACAAAACAGGAGTTCTCATTCGCCTCTCTATGCAATATTCTGCTGTGAAACAAAGTACAAAAACGTAATTCTTTAAGACCTCACCTTTTGAGAGCTTAAGTGCTTCATGATACATGTAGCACAAACACCAGCATCAAGCAGTACTTTTTGCATAAAAGACTTTTACCACACTTCAGAGCTCTTGACTGGGAGTACCTGCAGCAGTGCAAAGTCAGTAAGCATTTTTTATAAACGCACTGCTTGCTTACAGTTCAGCTGCCACCTAGACAAAAGTATAAGATGCATAGGAGGGTTAGGAGTAAAAGAAGTGTGGTAGAAACTTGCATTAAAAAGGACAGGCACGCATCTTGCTCCTGAAGGTTAGCAGAGCCTTCTGCATTTTGTCTTGGAAGCTTCCTACAGGCAGGAACATTGGCCCAGCTAAGAAACTGTGTAACACCATCTGTTAGCTGGCTTGTCTTGATCCCTCACTGCAGCCACAGATTTTTAGCTGCAAAATGCTGGCTGTCCTCTCCCATAGCAAAGTCCAACTACATCATCCAAGATGTAAAATCCCTTACATGAGACTGATTAGATTGCTTAGCCAGCAGTCTGAAATAATCCTTTTGCCACGTTCAAAGGCGTTTTTACACATCTATTTGGCAGCAGAGATCAATAAAATAGACAGTTTTACTGATAATATACAGACACACAACCACTTACCCTTGCTGAAACGAAAGAGATTCACAAAAGAGCTATAGGCCGATTTGAAGGGGGGCTCATCCTGGTCAGGAGTCAGGGGCTTGAAGTGGGTGAGATGAGAGGGACTGCTGGGAGAATGAGGTAGATCACTGGTAGCCTCCAGTGTCGGAGACCTTTTGTCATCCGCGGCCATTTCACGTGCCCTGAACGGGAGAAATAAAAAAAATCAACAAGAAAAAACAATACGTTTTATAGGTAGGGTGAAAAACTACCACTTTCAGAGGTAGATACAGAGGGAAACACCCACCCAACCTACTGCAGGCATCTGATGTTCACACAGGTCCAGGCCTAGAGGAGCTAAAGTTCTCCATCTAGCAAGTGGGAAGAGATCGGAGTCCCCACAGGGAGCAACTCAGAGCTGTTAGCTAAACATCCCGAGTAGTTAACAGCTAGTACTCTCTGACAAGACATTTTGGTTGCTATTCCATGGGAATCAACTCTCATTTGAAAGTTTTAAATGGATACATACACATGTATCTACAATATCAAGTTTTCATTTCAGCTTAAGAGAACAGCTGCAAATACTGTGACCTCTGCAGCCCTTGCAACAAGCAAACAGAAGACAAGCAAGACTCTGCAGCTTAAAGCATCAGATTTGCCTTTTAGCCAGTTAACTTGTAAAGAGGCAGCAGAATGAAAGGTAAATAAAAGCAGGAGTGGAAAGTCACATTTGGTGGCACACTGCTTCCTTTTCCTCCACAGTGCAAGACAGACCTTGTGCCTCCACAGACAAGTCACCGGGGCAGTACAAGCTGTGGTTTATCTGGTGCCATATCTAACACTTTGAAACTTCCTTGTTTTCAAGTGAGGCTACATTAAGAGCAAAAAAAAAAGAAAAGCGTGGCAAATTAGGGGAAGACACACTCATTGCCCCTTCTTGCTGCGTACCAAAGCCTTAATGTGGCCAAGAGTCACACATCCTACATATTTTTGCTAGCCTCAGTACATGCACCTCATTCCTTCCACCTTTCTATCACGCGCCCCACCACGCAAAGTCTGTATTTCTATCCTCCCAAACTCAGGTACTATCCTCATCTTTATTTAACCAAGACTCAGTGAAATGTTTGACAGAGCAGGAATAGGAGGCACTGCTGGAACCCGTGACAGAGGGCTGTCCCCTTCCGCTGTGCCAAGGAGCAAAAATCCACACCAGTTCTGCTTCCCGCTCTGCAACTCATGCGTGCCCCTTCATGAAACAGCCGCTCCCAAGCTCTGCAAACGCTTGCCTGAATCTATACAAATATTTTGCTGACTAAAGAAGTCCAAGTTCTATGAAGCCACACACTAAAAATCTTCACAGTCCAGAAACAATCTACATGGTTGGCAAGTGAGTCACACTAAGAGCCCTAACAGGCCGCTAAGCATGAGCACTCCCACCATCAAAGCACAAAATAAGGTATCCGCACATCAGTCGTGACTTCTGCGGGGTATTCTGTTTGTTGCTCTGTATAAGCAGCACCTGTAGCTCACAGTTTCTCTTGACACTTACATAACCTTAAACAACAACAACAAACAAATGGAGAAACCGCACCACATGGAAGACACCATTATATAGTCAGGCAGAAGCTGTGCAGGAAACCGAGCTCACCCCTTGCTCACAGCAACTGCCGTGACCCGGTAAGATAAGAAAAAAAAGGAAGTCCCTGAACTTGTACACATCGTACGTGTAACTCCAGAAAACAACGTGTCGCTCGGCGGCTGTGGGCAGGGAGGGAGCGCGACGTGAGAACAGAACCATCCTGAGCAAAACGGCCAGGGAACAAGAGTCGCGCGTGGAGAACGCACAGGGGCAGCGCTCACCCGCTCGGGCGCGGGGAGATCCGGGCAGCGCGGAGCAGACACCGAGCCCCTTTCCGGGACCCTCGCCCAAGGCCCAAATGCGGAGGGCGCTGCCCACGGCGACCCCCTCCCGCAGAGAGCGGCGCGCGGGCCCTGCAGCGGCCCGAGCGCCGCGCAACGGCACAGGGGAGGGATGACGGCCACGCGGGGCCGGTTGTGCGGGCGCGGGCGGCTCTTACCTGCTGCCCGCGGTGCCGCTGGCCGCGCGGGG
>VWPW01018667.1:226586-247459 GCA_013389825.1 Crypturellus undulatus
CGCGAGCCCCGCACCGGCCCCGCTGCAGGTAACGGCTGCTCCGCGGCGCCGGGCGGTGCGCGGCCTCGCGCGAGTCCCCGCTCGCGGCGGTGCGCGGCCTTGGGGCGGTTTTCCCCTCTGTTCCCACTTTTCTCGCGGTCGGGCCCGCTGCCCCTTCCCGATCTCCGGGTCGGGTCGGGCGGCGCGGGGAAGGGGCAGCCCCGGCGCAGGGACGGCGGTCGCCGAGCGGGAGGCAGCGCCCGCGGAGCGCCTGCCTGGGGGACACCGACCCGCCTCCGCGTCCCTTGTTCCGCAGGGATCAGAGCCCAGCGGGATCCAGCTGTGCAAGTGCCGCAGGCCAGACCCCAGCCCTGCGTGGCACTGCCGTGCCTGGGCCCCGAGACCGGTGGAGCCGCCCGTAGCGCGTTCTAGCTGAGCCCCGGCCCTGAGTGCTTGCTTAAATAACTCGGGTTCTTCCTGAGCGCGCTGAAGTGATCCTGAGCGTGTCCTCATGAGGACGAGGAAGGCCTAATTCGAGCCAAGTCGCCCTCCTCTATGGAATGAGGAAGCCCCGGACTGGTTTCTTAATCACGCTGATGTGCATGCACCAAACTGTCAGCAACATGATGTTTTCACTTGCGGAGACTTATCTTTTAATAGCAAGAATTATTTGGCAAAGCCTGTGCAATGCGTAGAACAAAGCTTAGCCAGAAATTCTTTGTTCATTTCCCAATACATTTAATGGAGTGGACATTTAGAAACACTAACTCCCCATGTGCTTCCAGCCCGGGGCTCTTGCGCTGCAGCATCCTACACTTCCAAGTAAACGTGTGCGTGAACGGGCTGTGCTCAGTACAACTCCTCACTCTGCACAAAAGCCGCTTGTGGCCTTCAGCCCCTTGCACCTGCACAAGGGTTTGTTGTTTCGCTGCAGCAGCCAAGGAGCTGCTGTGTGTAAGAACGGGGCTGTCTGGGGAGGAAAAAAGTGCCAAGTCACAGCGCTTGCATAATAATAAGAAACCCTGGACGTTAGAAAGCAGAGCACTGTGCTAGAATAGTTCAGTGATTCCTGGCATTGGTTTTTTGTCAAAGAACAAAGTGCAAATGCAAGGCGGAGTTCAGTGGGGGGGTAACTTTTTCTTTCCAAGGGACTATGCGCAAATATCTTGGAAACCTTTGTTTTATACAGAAAACAAAGCTGCCCACTATTTTTTTTTCTTCATCAGAAATAATGCTTTGCCAGGAGAAAGTGGTCTTGCTGTGGCCCTTTCACCTCTGTACCTGCTTCCTTCCTGAGGAAGCACTCCCAATACAAGCCAACTGCTGTTAAAACAAAATGTCTATTAACCTCAGATATTTCAGAAAAGGGAGGAGAGCAGGTAACTGGACCAGAACTCATGACCTCTAAAATAAACAGAACTCACTTTTTTTTTCCTGCAGAATTTGGAGAAACGATTTCTTCATGCTTTCAGGTTTCTCTGCAAAAACCACAATGAAAGCTCAGAACACACAAACCTTTAGATCTCAGTTATTAACATTCTATTTTACCCCCAGTTAGAAGCGTGTAAATGCTGGGTCTTTAAGAAGAACACCAGCTAGCATGAAATTGGGAATAAACCAGAGTTATTTCCAAGATGTGTTAGGACAGGTTCTGAACGCTGTGTTAGCATCTCCCTTCTAATTGCATTGTAAATTGTGTATGCATCAGGAATGTGTATTAGGATGCTTTAAATTATGGGATTTTTTTTTTTTTTTTTAACATGTACTGCAGCTCAAGATGGCCACCAAAATCCATGGAGGCTCTGTCGTGGAGATGCAGGGAGATGAAATGACCCGGGTCATCTGGGAACTGATTAAAGAAAAGCTGATTTTCCCTTACATAGATCTGGATTTGCACAGGTAACCGTTCTCTATGACATTTAGCCAGTCTGTATGCAACATTAGGCATTGGTCTTGTTTCGTGCACTACTGGAAAGCCTTACAGCTCCTCCAGTTCTAGTGTAGAGAGGCTAATTAGCTTGCTGTAGACTGATAAATTTTCAAGTTCTTTGTAAGGAGCATATGGTGAACCTCTGCTTTCCTATGATCTGTAATATTTGCTAGGTCTGTGACTCCGTGCTTCATTTACCCAAAGGTTAATTTTACTAATTGAACACTTAGTACCTTTTTCCTGTGTGTTGTGCTCCTGAGGGCCTTTCTCAAAGGTGGTCTGTGTCCTCTCTCTGCACTCTCTCCGTTTCTTTCCAGAGCTGGAGCAGTCTGTGGCTTCCTGCAGCCAAGGCTAATAGCAACAACGGGTGTTTCAGACGCTCCCTGACTAGGGCTCCAGCATCTGTGGACTCTGAGCAGGTTTATGGCCTCATGCCACTCTTTGAAGACCTACTGAGAGGGCAAAAGGGTGGCTGCAGGACACAGACTCTGCCCTGTTCCCTTTAGGCCTGAGTCTGGTCGCTGGCAGGGCGGGTTAAATATTGCAATCCCTAAGTCTAGACTGAGCTCCTCTGCTCCACTGTGGGACAAGAGATTCTAGCAGAGGGCATGGCAAAAAGGACATTCTACAGCCTCTGGTCAAGCAAAATGTAAATTCCCTTCACTTTCCAGCAACTGATCCATAATCATTATTACAGAAGTATCCAGCTGGATTGCTCCTAGATTACACCTAGCTGTGTATAAAGAGGCTTTCAGTGGTGTCAGCCATGATTAAACCCACAAGTCTGACCTTTTCTCCTGCTTCTGGAATCATTTTATGCCACCTACATCAGCCTTTCTGCTTGCTGGTGTCGAGACCCAAGCAAACAGGAACCCAGCAGCATAACAACCACACATGCACGCATGCAGAGTCGGGGGAATATCCTTCCTCAGGGAGAGGAAGGAGGAGGGTAAACGGACCCCTGGCTGGGCCAGCACAATGGCCAGATTCATGTCCTGCTGGCTGGACTTCAGGGCAAGCCCACACCAGGCACCCGTTTTTCTCCAAGAGCTGTTGGAGAACAAAACCAGTGAGTGCTTCCTCTGCCTGATAGAGGGGCGTGTTGGCAGATTCCCAGCCACAGCGAGTGGGGTTGCGGGGCCATTGTCGAGGCAGTTTTCAATTTGAAGCTTAGTGTGGCTCTGTGTTGCTCAGGATGTGAAGGAAGCCAGAACCCCTTGGCACAAGAGATTTGAAATAAAAGTCCCTTACTAGCCTGGGGAACGTGCTGCTCTGTACGAGTAAGGCAGCTTTCAGGCTGGGCCCAGAAGGGAAGATGCTGCCTGTCACATGGTGACACAGCACCTCAGCCATAAACTGAAGTTGTCCTGCCTCCCACCAACAGGAATATCAATATAGGAGCCTATATTCTCTTCCATTGTGACTGCTGCTGGAGTGGAAGAGGAACCACTTCAGCTGTGGCAGGGAGTCTGTTGATTTTTTTTTTTTTTTTTTTTTTTTTCCCTGCTGGATGGGAACCAGTGCCCTAGGCAACTCTGACAGTCTCTGTGGGTTTATTGCAGCTATGACTTGGGCATGGAGAATCGTGATGCCACAGATGACAAAGTGACTGTGGAAGCTGCTGAAGCTATAAAGAAATACAATGTTGGCATAAAGTGTGCAACCATCACTCCGGATGAGAAAAGGGTGGAGGAGTTCAAGCTGAAGCAGATGTGGAAGTCTCCCAATGGGACAATTAGAAACATCCTTGGTGGCACTGTCTTTAGGGAGGCCATCATCTGCAAGAACATCCCGCGGCTGGTGTCTGGATGGGTGAAACCCATCGTCATCGGCCGTCACGCTTATGGGGACCAAGTGAGTCACTTCAGTGCTTATCTCTCTTTTTCTGCACAGTCTTAGATCTGAACCAGTGCAGAGCTGTACAGACAGACATCCCTGCGGTGCTGCTTTTCCTTTCTTCTGCCCAGGAGTGATACCTGGTAACACTTCACAGAGCACCTAGCATGGTGTGGGAGGGCCTGGCTCCTGTTCCTCTGACCCTGCAGCTGTAGGGATAGTATGTGGGAGCCTATGCCCAGATTAGGTGGGATTCTACCTAAGCAGAGGGTGTAACTCCCTCTCTAAGATGTCATTTTTCCTCACCTCTACAGAGCCTCCTCTCTGAATAGTGATAGCTTTCAGAAAACAAAAGAGCCAGAAAAAAACTCACCTTCTTTGCCAGAGTCTTCCTGCTTCTTAGTCCTGGGAAGCAGTTACATCAGGGGTCTGTGGCAAAAAGACAACAGCATGTATGTTTGTTTTAGAAGCGGACAGTTGCTTTTCCTGTTTCCCCCTGCAAATGAACTTACTTGGGCATCAGGGCTGGACTTTTACAGCAGTCCTGAAGATAAACTGTTGGCACTGACCTTTGGAGCATCAGCTGTGGGGCAGAAGCAGGGACATGTCCTTTGCCAGAGCTCTCCCAGCAGAGGCAGTGGAGGGCCAGGGGAAGCCCTGGGATGATTCTGTCTAGTGAATTTTGGGCAGCCCCAAGGATAAATACTGACCACGCTGTTCTCCATGAATAATGATATCTGTAAAGTGGCCAAACATGACAGGAGGGAAGTCTTCTAGAAGAGTTGAAATTGTGGGGCTTCTTTGAAGGGGGACCCCATACATCTGAGGCTGGAAGTTACCAACTTAGCTGGCTGGGAAAGTGAACTGCTAGGTTTCCAAGAGTGTGTGTGTTGGGAGGATGCAGGGAAAATTCTCAGCCCTGACACTAGGGAAGAATACAGCTTAACAACCTTACCTCTGTAGTGCTGAATAACTGAGAAGGTCAAAATCATAATAGGAAGAAACAACGGATTAAGGAGGAGGATTGAATCCCTGCCAAAGCAGGTGATTAAAGTTAAGGAATAATATGAGAACATGTAAAGGACATGACCAAGATACTTTGAATTTCAGAACAGCTCAAGGAACCTATTTCCTGAATTGGAGGGAAATTACGTGGAAAAGGATGACAGAATTAATCAAAATGTAACCATAAATAGTGCAGTTCCAGCATGCTTGGAAAGGCAAGACACCATTTAAAAACTTGGAAATGTACATGCTGTGTTTTTTGTTTGTTTAATCCATTTATCTCAAAGCAGCAAAAGTATACTAGCTTACAAATTTGGAAAGCATTTTTACTGAAAATCAGTCTTTTGAATATCATATGACAGAAAGATATAGTGACTTTTGTTAAGGTGCTTTGAGTTCCCCCTTATTAATGATATAGTAGTTATGATATGAATTTGAGTATTAAAGCCTCTACTCACAGACCAAGTAACATTTTATTTGGATGTGATGCAAATGCAGGTTGTCTCTTGTGGTTCTAGCTTCCTGACAGATAAGTGATCTTTTCCATTCTTCTCTCTCTCTTTTAACAGTACAGAGCAACTGATTTTGTGGTACCTGGGCCTGGAAAAGTAGAGATGACATACACTCCAAAAGATGGAGGCAAACCTGTCACCTATTTGGTCCATAACTTTGAAAGTATGTATGATCTTTAAGCTGTGATTAGAAGTGGTGTTTTTGGTTTATTCATCCTTAAGCTATCAGATCTGTTCCATGGTTCAATGTCACTTTGAGTCTACTTCATATTCTCCTGGATCAAAGCAGCATTTCAACTACATAATCATAGTAAGGTGGCTCCCTGTCATGTTCCATGTGATAATGTTTGGTAGTACGACTTCCTACAGCCCCTTCTGATCATAGGGAAACTTGTAATCCAAACAGTGCTTGCCCTGAGCAGAGGGATGTATAGTTTATAACAGATTAGGTATAACTCTAGTTTTGATTCTTGTCTTGAGCTCTACCTACCTGCATTTTGTACCCTTCTTTAGTAAGCAAAGTCTCTATTCCTGCAACAGAAAGAAGAACACGTCCCTACTGCACAAAACATAAGGGAAACTTGACAAGAATGGTTCCTAGTGCTTAGACCTTCTCTGCAACAGTCTTAGGTCCTAAAGATATTGGTGTACTTCATAGCACTGTTGTTACATTAGCTGTAAATGCTGCTAGATTCAGGAAGGGGAATTCTGTCCCTGATGGGCTTTATAGACAAAATCAATTGCATAAACCTTGCTGCAATACAGTGTGTTTTGCTAGGGGCAAGGTTCAGGAAAAGGCTCTATCTGCAATCAAAAGGTCCATGGTCTGATGCCTGATGGTGACCTCTATGCTGCTTCTCTCTACAAAAACTTAATACATCAGTACAGACAGCACCCGGACTCCAACTTAGAACTAGTTTGCCAAGCCAAATGCATACTGAGGTTGCCATATGACTCTCACCCATAAAATCTAAGATTCTTCTGGCATTCCTGCTTAAAGGTAGCCAAATTCCTTATACCTCATTACACAGCCTTCCATCCAGAAATGAAATGTGGATTCACAGTCAGTCTTAACTGGCACAAGTTTAAATCTCTTCTCTTTTGATAGCTGCCTGGTGAACCTTGTATGGGAGATGTCTGGTAGCTCTTGCTGCCAGTTTGATTCCCAGCTCTGATGTGTTGCCTCAGCCACCAGAAAGGGAGGGATGGCAGAGGTAACATTGCTCCTGTTCTGGGAGAAATTTCCCTTTCCACATCAGATCCTGCCAGCAGATCTCTACAGTGCATAAGAGAATCCTGTGCTATTGCTCTACTGATTCCATCAACTCTGACACAGAATTGAAAGATTTTAGTTGGCAGGAAAATGTCATCATTTCTACTGTTTCTTAATCTATATGCAAGTAAATATTTGAATAAGTCTTGATAGCTGTCATCCAGCTAACTATAAAATCATGGTTCTGGAGAACATAATCTCTCTAGTTAAGCAGATCAGTTCTGTCCTTGACTCCCTAAAGGAGACAGAGACAACAACTGTTTTCACTGGTAACAGCAGGACTCTGTCCCCTGCCAATAGTAGCTTACTGTGACCTTGCTATTTTGGCAAGCAAATAAACCTCATTTAGCTTCCCCTCTCTCTCTTGCATGCACATCTATGCAATAAAAGTTAACCTTTTATAAAGACAGATGGATATTAGAAAAGTTGTCCTGTCTTCCTTTCTTCTATCCCTTCCCCTGCCAAAAGGAGGGGGTGAAATAAAACTAGGGAGTTCTCAGCAAGGATCCCTGATGAAGATGCAGGACAGTAAACTGCAGAGGTGGTATTAGTGAAACACTCAAAGGACAAGCTTGTAAATCTGTTTTCCACTACAACTAGAAAAAACCTGTGTTGTAAAAGCAACAGAGTCTTTTCATGCAGGGCCTAGCTCCTATTTATACCCCCAGCCACAAGCCTCTTGCCCACTGCTCTGCCCTGGGGTGCTGGCCTGCAAGGTTGAGAAACTTGCATTGAGGCTTCCACCTCTATCATAGCTCAGCACTGCACATGCTGATAGTTCAGAGCCTTCCTAGCATTTTCTCTTGCATCCTGAGGAGTGGTGCCTTCTCCCACAACTGACTGGAATAAGCCTGAACAGGCAGGCAAAGCTGCAGAGGCTGCCAGACCAAGGCACAGATAAGACACAGGAATGCGTGTAGGGCCCTTTTTATCTGAACTAGGCAGAGCAGGCACTGACTGCTGGAGTGAGATTCAGTCAGAGCCTGGAAAAAAGGCCTTTAGACTGGGAGAAAACCAATTTGCAGCTCTGATACTGCTGCCTAGTGCTTTGATGAGAAAGCCTTATTTATTCCACTAGTAGGAATTGCCAGCAGGCTTATTCTTGTCCCACAGCTTTACGTCTGAGGCCTGAGTTAGTAAGAAGCACCCCAGAGCTGTTAGTTTACACTATGAGCTGTGCCCAGCTGTAAAACAAGAACACCTCCATAGTCACTCACTCCAGCACTGCTGCAGTCTGGAGCTGATAGCATGAATCCTCAAAATGGGAAATGCATCAAGAATAGAACTCTGGCAGGCAGGGTAGTATTATGAAAAGATTGACATCTCCTTAAGCAACACTTAATTAAACCTCATTAACTGCATTCTTTTTCCTCTGCTACCAGGCTGTGGTGGTGTGGCTATGGGAATGTACAATCTTGACCAGTCTATCAAGGATTTTGCCCACAGTTCATTCCAAATGGCCCTGTCTAAAGGCTGGCCTCTCTACATGAGCACCAAGAACACCATCCTGAAGAAATACGATGGCCGCTTTAAAGACATCTTCCAAGACATCTATGACAGGTAACCGGGATAGCTGTGTATGTCCTACCATGGTGCATCAGTCTAGAGCAGCAACATCCTTTCCAGCCTTGTGAGTTGTTGCAGTTAGTTCAGCATTTTCATGCATTTAACAGCACTTCCAAAATGCTGGGCACGTCCCCTGTCCCCTTTGTCCTGCAGGACACAGCAAGCAATACTTGAAGCTTTGCTAAACCTGGCTCTGGCTTTCATCTCTGCTGCCAGAGCCACACATTTTGTCTGTGAACAGATTCTCCAAGCCTCAAACAGACTTACAGTATCAAGTGAGGAGAAAGAAAAGATCAAAGACAATGCAAATTTTTTATACCCTCTCACTTCCCTTTGCACAGCTTGTCCCTTTTTTATGTATTTATCAGATGATTATAGCAGGTTGTTCTGGTTTTTGTTTTCCCAGAGAATACAAGTCCCAGTTTGAGGCCAAAAAGATCTGGTATGAGCACAGGCTCATTGATGACATGGTAGCTCAGGCCCTGAAATCTGAGGGAGGTTTTGTCTGGGCCTGCAAGAACTACGATGGAGACGTGCAATCCGACTCTGTTGCACAAGGTACAAAGGTTTCCTGGGCTACACTGCTGGTGCTCAGGAGCGGCATCGGGGTGCTTGCCACACACCAGGCTCGTGGGGCAGCCCAGCTGGTGATGGTGGGTTTCAGAATACATGTTTCTAAGCCGTGGCAGCCATGAAGGTATTAAACAAGCAAAGAATTTCTGATGTCAGTTTAACAAGAAAATCCATTGAATACTGACCACTTAGTTATAGTTCCTTACAGCGTGGCAGTTCCTAGCAATACAAGCATGAGTAGCCTTTTCTGGTGAAGCCATCCAAACAAGCTGGGATGCAGTCACTGAAAGCCTGGGCTAAACTGAACAGGGATGAGCTCCTGGCAGCTGCTATACAGCTACACAAGGAAGCTTTCAAGAGCTAAAACTAGCTCTCAGGTGCGAAGAGAATAATATGCTTAATGCTACAGGCGTGTCCTTAATCAAGAATGCTGTTTAACCAAGCTGCCTTGTGAGGATGAAAAATCCTGCAGGGCAACATGTGGCTTTGTTTAATGCACCTCTTCTTGAGTAATGCTGGTAAATTGCCTCCCACAGAACAAGTAGGTATGTTGGAGTGCTACCTAAAGAAGCTTTTAAAGACAGAGCAATGAAACCTGCAGGGTTTAAAGTGACATGAATGTTCCGTTTTCATAGCTGACAGTTCCTTTCACTACAGCAGTTACTGTTTATATGAAGTAGGCTTCTTTCCCATCCCCTCTGGGGGAGCACAATGCTGCTTATTTAGGAAACTCCCTTCTCAGACTGTATCTTTTGAGTAGAAAACTGACAAAAAGTACGTGGGAATATTATGTTTTTGAAATGATGCAGAACATTCACAGACCTTTCCCTCCTGGTTCAGCAGTACTTGCTGCTCAGACACACTGTAGTTTGGAAGTGTCACAACTAACCAGCCAGGTGTAGCAGTCTGGCTACAAACGGAGACTTGCTCTTGCCCTAACTGGGAGTTTTGTGNTTCTTTCCCCTCCCCTCTGGGGGAGATTGCAATTAGCAGCACAATGCTGCTTATTTAGGAAACTCCCTTCTCAGACTGTATCTTTTCAGTAGAAAACTGACAAAAAGTACGTGGGAATATTATGTTTTTGAAATGGCGCAGAACATTCACAGACCTTTCCCTCCTGGTTCAGCAGTACTTGCTGCTCAGACACACTGTAGTTTGGAAGTGTCACAACTAACCAGCCAGGTGTAGCAGTCCGGCTACAAACGGAGACTTGCTCTTGCCCTAACTGGGAGTTTTGTGGGATGGGGGCAGGATTCAGATGGGAGCTGCTTAAAAGAAATCTTGGGCTTCCTGAACTACGTGCTCTGCAGGCTACGGCTCTCTGGGGATGATGACCAGCGTGCTGATCTGCCCCGACGGCAAGACTGTTGAAGCAGAAGCTGCTCATGGCACCGTTACTCGTCACTACCGCATGCACCAGAAAGGCCAAGAAACCTCCACCAACCCCATTGGTGAGCAGCCTTTCAATGTCCTTGAGTGGTCTCTATTTACAGAGGAAAACAGGGTCAGAGTAAAAGCTTACGCCTCATTTCTGCAGAGCCTTGCACCACTAAATGATAAAACTGTTAGTTCATAATGTGTTTGTCTTCCACCTGCAGCCTGCAGCAAAACACAGGCTGGAACAGATTGAACTTGGGCAATAAGTTAGACGTAACCTGGCCTTGGAGACATACTCTTATTCTCCTGCAGTGATGGGCTCATAGCCACACTGAAATTAATGTTTAAGCTGGTGCATTTTATTCTGTTCTCCTCTCTAATGCTCCAAAACTCCCAGGCAAACTCCAAACCCTTTAATTAAAGTAAATATGCTAGATCAGGACAAGAGAGAGAATCCCATGCAACTGCACACACAACAAGTACAAAGTACTTGTACAAAGTACTGAGAAGGGGACTGTAACCCTTGGTTGTAAGGGCAGTGTTTTGTTAATTAGAACCCCAATATAGATTGTTCTTTTTTTGAACTAGACAGAAAAAAAATGAGCTGTAGTGGCACAAAATGGGGACTGCTGGAGGCATGGTCAAGTGTCCAAGTTTTGCTTTTCTTTAGAGCAGCACAAAGTGCAAAGCATGCCTAGATGAAGACGACAGTATTCTTTATCATACCAGACTTAACTGTTTTCAGTCTATTCTCAGTTTTATTCATTTAAGAAAAAAAAAAAGTTCTATGCAAGAGTTTAGAATTATTTTGCATTCTCTCTTAGCCTCCATCTTTGCATGGACCAGAGGACTGGCTCACAGAGCCAAGCTGGACAACAACACCAGTCTCAAGAACTTTGCCACTGCCCTGGAACAGGTCTGCATTGAGACCATCGAATCTGGCTTCATGACAAAGGATCTTGCTGCTTGTATCAAAGGCCTGCCCAAGTAAGCCCGTTAAGTAATCGCAGTCGTCACTGGAGGGGCTATTTTACTCTGTCTGGAAAAGATTTGCTCTAAATCACTCTAGTAGTGCATAAGTGGGAACTCCTAGAGTTTGGTCACAGAGCAGAGCTCTTCTGTACACCGTGCTGTGCAAACAGAACAGGAGCCACTCCCTGCCCCAAGCAGCACAGTCTGGGTTGCTTGCCAGAATATCAAACTTGAGGGAAAATGGGGGAAAACAAGCAAAGATACACTGCAAGGAGTTCTGCTATGACAGCATGGCCAGATTGTGTCCATTTATTAGGGTGGAGACCTTCTTCACTGCAAATCACTATGTGGCTATCTTTTCTCCAAACAAAACAAAAATTAGTCTGAAAAGTAGGAAATGACTCTGTGGTAGCTTTAAAGGAAAGACTCAAAGCTCTGTCTTCTGCCACTGAAGCATTCAGCAGCCTCACAGCTAACATCTGTCTGTCTCTTTCTCCCCTCAGCGTCAAGCGTTCTGACTACCTGAGCACATTTGAGTTCATGGATAAACTCGCTGAAAACTTGAAGGGGAAGCTGGATGCCCTGCCCAAACTCTAAGGCACAGGTTGTGCCTGAGCTCCACTAACAAAGCGTCTCCTGTTTACGCTCTGGTTAAGTGGCACTGGATCACAATCTGTTGTGTAACATTTCAAATGCTAGAAGAAATCAACATGTACACTTTTTTAAAAAAGTTTGTTTTTAAAAAAAATCCTGTTCTCTTAAACCATTTGGGCTGCTGAGCCAGGCCTTACTTTTGCCAAGCAACTGAATGTGATGAGATTCAAGCTCAAAGTGAGCCTGGATTCCTAATGCCGTTCATAGAAGTCCTGAAGTTGTTCTTGACTTCTACCATCTCTGTTTCTTTTCTCCCTCCGCTCAGACTGAAAGCCAGTCTGTGACGCATCTCTGGTCAAACCAGTGGTGACCAGCTGTGTAGCAGAGCTCAGAAACAAGAACTGTCCTCCTCTCTCCAGTACTGTCTACTGACTTTAAGGGAGCTCACAAGCCTGTGCCAGCTCTACTGTGGCTCTTCTTGCTTTCTGTATCTTTTAGTACCAACCGGAGCACAGTACCAAGAGATTTCTTAAATCAGGACTGTAGCATTTGAGGAGAAAAAGCACTTAGTAAATGCTGGAAACAAGTCTTTAGGCTCAAGAGCCTAAAAGAGACCATGCTGCAGTGTTTAAATGCAGACCATGCATTTTATTATACTCCTGACTGGATGTGAAGCATAGGAACTGTTACCTCTGCTCTCTCCTACACTTGCATCAAGGTGCAAAACTGCTTTCTTCAGCTGTCTGGGCTATTACCTACCTTTCGTATTGTGATACAGTAAGTCAGATATCCTGTGAAACACTATTCCATCCATTTTTTTAAGAAACATTTTAGTTCAAACTAAAATAAAAGTAAACTAACATTCACTGTGTCTCTCCTCCTTTTTTTGTAATTAGAGGATACGGGAAGTTCTACCTCAGCAATAAAGTGCAGGATCTTTCAGCAGTCCTGTACATCCTAATTAGAATATGCTATAAACAGAAAAAAACCTCTCCCCCTCTTCTCAAAGCACAGTTTTAAGGTGTTCTGACCCAGGGCAAGATATTAGCTGTCTGGAATAGTGCTGAAAGTTGTATTTACTATATATTAAACTCCGGAAAAGGGTCTTGAAGGCTGCACTAAGACAAACCACACAGGATCAGATCAAGATAGCCAAGGGCCACTCTGGCATTCCTAGCTCTGCAACCAAGTGAAAGAGGACCCTGAAAAATGAGCTTATAAACAAAGGTGCCCCCGTAAGAGTATTTCATCTCTACATGGTGCTGGTAGTTCACAAAGAGAAGCCAATCCATCATTCCTCTGAGAACACTGGTAACTGACATAGTAAGTGGAAGGCAGGAAGGGTCTGTCCAAGGCTGTGGGGAGGAATCATAGAATCACAGAATGCCTAAGGTTGGAAGGGACCTCTAGAGGTCATCTAGTCCAACCCCCCTCCACTGGCACAGGACTGCATCCAAGTGGGTCTTGAAGATCTCCAGAGAAGGAGACTCCACAACCTCTCTGGGCAGCCTGTTCCAGTGCTCTGTCACCCTCACTGTCAAGAAGTTCTTCCTTAAGTTCCCATGGGTGCAGGAGGGTGCAGCTTGGTAAAATCCATTTGCTGAATACACATGTAAGCAATGGAAACCTCTATCGAGAGCACCTTGAATTTTAACTTTTTTTTCCTTCCTGGCTTCTGCTACTAATTGATGAAACTACCACATCAAAAGCAGGTATGTCGTAATACAGTAGCACCTCCACTTGGTCACCCTGTTATTTATAAGCTCCTAGTCATGCTTTAAAGTTAAGGAGTATGAGAGAAATTCTAGCATTTTTTCAGGAAAACAATAGAAACAAAAGCAATAGAAACAAACAAAAGCAATAGAAACAAAAGTAAAACGCTTCCTTTCCCTTTTAATCCCTGACAGCTCAACTTAAGTGTAAGCAATAAGGTAGTATTTTTACCTGAGTCTGCAGATGACAGTACTTCCTCTCTGTACTCGCACCAAGTTCCCATCTTCTGAAGGACTAGAAGAGAACAGAAGGTCCCCACGGGATTCATCCACATGGTCTGTCAGGGACTGATGTAAGCTGAGAGGGAGAGGAGCAGTTTTATCTGTCTGGGAAAAGAAAGAAGTCAGTGTGGTCAGGCACAGAGCCTCCTTCCCTGTTCTGCCACAGGAAAAGGGAGAGGGGCCATTTTTCCTGCTTCGGTGGAGGCACATTCTCTTGTCCTTTAACACAGTTCAGTGTGTGCACCTCTGTCCCGGGTGGTCCTCACGGATGGACTCAGTCTTTAACTCTATGATTATGCAAATTCTCACTGACATCAAATACAGTGGAAGAAGATATCATCAGTAATGTAATACAGGTCTCCAAACTCAGCACAGAGCTTGGACATCTAGGGCTGTCCAAAGCTTCATCATTCTGCCATGGACACAACCCTCTAGTGACAGCTAGACAGTGACAGTCCTCCAGGCTGATCCATGCTCCAGGGGAGACTGGTTGCCAATGGTGTCACACAAAGTAGTGCAAAGCCTTTGCAAACAAGCACTGCAGCATTTAAAAGAGAGGAGGAAAACGAAGGTGACATCTTTTATACTGTTCACATAAAACTTTATTTATAAAGTACAAATTTAATACATGAGAGAGATTCTTGAAAGGATACACAAACTATGAGCTCAGGGTTTGCCTGTTCAACCACTATATCATTTCTGGCTCCTCATTTCCTCCCACAGTCAGTAGCTTCCTTAACTTGGCACTGGGACATGATTCAGGAAGCCATTCCTCCTCCACTTTGATGGAGATCTTTGTCTTGGCTTTGGTCATTTTCTTCTTTTTGGATTTGTAGACAGGAGAGTGGAGAAACTCTGCGTTTGTAAACGGGTCGCCCCGCCTCAGTTTGCTGCAAAACCAAAATGGTTAGATAGCACGATCAAGGGGTTTCTTGGCAATGTGCAAGATTTCAGTCTGCAAAACAGGTTTATTTGTTTTTACTGAAATGCTTCACCAGAAGTTGCCCAAGAAGTATAGTTTATTCCACCTGCAGTACAGGATCAGTTCTGACTGCACAGACTGCTTTTTGACCCATTATAAATACTTCCTGACAAAACATTTAAACTATGACGCTTTTCAGGAAAAGAAAATATTACATTACTCAGTAGTATAACAACCAAAGGTAACCTTTTGAGGTAAATGGTTCTGTACAGTAGCCATTGAAAGTATTGAATCTAATACTGCTCCAATTTCTTTGGGAGCAGACAAAGCTACTTTTCTGGCATTCATTACTGTCAGAAAAAGGTTATATAGAACCAATTCAACCATGAAAAACCCTCTCCAAACTCCAGTGTTTCCTTCACAGGTACCAGATTAAATGGAACTGCTCACTGAATAAATATATAGGGGCTCTGGATATCAGAAAATAGCACTAGTAAAAGCAGAGCTCTCCCTAACCTTTCCTTGTTTATCTTGTGTTTCATCCTCACGCTAGCCCCCACTGGAGCAGCACAAAAGCAACATGCACGGAGGCACATTTATTTTGGTGAGGGAAATCAAATCTTTAATAGTATGTTAGCAGGAGCCTGCACAGGCATGTGTGGTAGCACAGAATTTTGACTCAACTAAACTGAGGATCTAAGAAACACACAAGGTAAGAGAGGCTGAAAGACAAACCCCTAGAGAGATGTCTGTACAAACACTACACAATTTGAAGAGAAAGACAAGGTAGGACACGGTGGCAGAGAGAAGAGAAGAGGGTGAAGCATGGAAAGAACCACAAAAAGCAATAGCTTAAATACCAACCTGTTGAGTTTGGGCTCTGCATAGCTGGCAGGCTCCCGTCTCCGTTTGGATCGACGTCCCAAAGCTTCTTCTGAGCCGGGGGAACACAGAGTCCCAGCATTTGTCAAGTCCTGCAGTGGCCAAATCTCTGCAAAAAGATGTTCAATGTGTGAATTGATCAGTGTTTCCAAAACATTTGTAGGCATCTTAAGAAATACAGCTACCAAATAGAACTTCCAGGATTCTCTGAGCCCTCTAGAGCAGGGCACCATCCCAAATCTAACACTGTCTCTAAGCTTAGGACATTGTTTTTGTTCAAAAGTCCCATTCCTGCTTCTCACAAGTCAGCTCATGATTCCAATAAAGTTCTTCACTGAAAAATACACAAGGTCGTGAACACTGCCAGAACCTTCAGCTTTTCTCTATACAAACATCAGTTGCAAGTTCTAATCCCCAAAAGTTTACAGCTAAATAATAATAAAAAAAAGTAAGCTTAAGGCACCCAAATAACTTAAGAGACCTCTAATAATGGAGAAACCTGCAAGTGTTTGATTCACCCTTCAAATAAGTCAGCCAAGAGGGGAAAGGCAGGAGAACACACGCCTTTCCTCTCTGCAAAGTTCATAGCTACAGCAGGCCTGCTTAGGAACAGCTGCAGGATGGAAAGGAAAACAAACCAATAACAGCTACAAAACAACTTTCTCTTTACAGACCATCAAATAACAGTAAGCTTCCAGAAAGACTCAACTTAGCTCTGGTTCTAATAGTCAAGGGATACACCCTCCAAAGCCTTTGGGGCAAAGGTGTGGGAAAGAGAGAGAGAATTTATGCAATTCTGCATTAAAGATGGCAGCTGCCACCTAAAGGTAAAAAATCCCAATTTTCACAGCATTAAGCACTGAGGACCAAAAGTCTGCCCTCTTCTTCATACCCTCGGCCACCACAACAGACTCTAGCAGACACTGGTCACTACCAGGCTGCATCACTTCATTATTACATAGACTTTTCTAAAGAAATAGACACATCCTGTAGATAGCAAGACTGGGAAAACAAGGCCACTTAGCACATGATCTCTGCCTTTTTCCTGGTATCCATGCCTGAATGGGTAATCAGAATTCATGCAGTAACACTGATGAACACAGAGCCAATGCAGCCACAAAAATGGCTATCCAGTAGTTAGTTCATGGCCTACTATATGGAAAGTCTAGGCTCAGACTTCAGATGTACCGTGGCCATCTTTTAAAAATACTCAAGAAGCACAAATGGTGTGTCAGATAATTATCTTTAGCTTTAAATAGCACAAGAGGGCAGAGGAGAAGAAACCTAAGCATTCATTCCATGCATTTTTACACACTCTCCAAATATGGGTCTCCTCCCCAGTCCACAATTAACTTGGACCTGTTAAGTCCAACACTTACCAGGTTTCTGCAAACATGAACTCTGGGAATGTTCTTTAGAACACAACTCAGCCTGGTTTCTTCCTTCCAGTATTTCCTCTGCACGCCTTTCTTTAAATGTCAGAACATTCTCTGGACAAGCAGAAGATTTCTTTGGGATTTTGCAGTCCTCAGTACCTAAGGTCTTGGAGACGGGTAGATCTGTAAGACTGGAGCCAAGAGGCAAAGCTACAGAACACCTTGCAGTGGAAGATTCAAGACTATCTGAAATGTTCATGAGATTATTTGCAAGTGAGATCTCAGCTATTTGCTCCTCAAGGAAGGCACCTGGCTTGGACAGAAGATCTGTAATGTAGGAGAACTTCTCTGTCAGGACAGGTTGCCTGGACACAGGTTTTGCTGAACTTCCAGGAAGCTGCCTGGCTCTATCACTCTGCCTGGCCAGGAGATCAGTCTCTGTAGGATTACAGAGGCTCTGAGGCTTTGGTATGAGACAGAGATCTTTTTCTAGGGCATTCGTGTTGTTGTGAGTCTGTCCCTTTTCTTTAAGATCCCCTGTCCACTTCTTTTTGTTCTTAGCAGTCTCCAGCTTTTTAATTCTGGGAATCTTGCTAGCTTTGCTCCCAGGAGCACACTTAGAAGGTACAACTTCTTCCCGTTCAAAATCTGTCTCGATAAAATCCAAGTTTTCTGGAAGATCCAAAGGATGTATTACATACGTTTTTCTGCTACATTTAGAATAAACTGGCAAATGTTTTTCACTCTCCTTAGCTACTCCTTGATCACCTATATGTGGTGCAGAAACCTCTATTTCATTTCTCTGATCGTTACTACTGCTTTTCCTGATGGTCTTTGTCCTCCTTGTCTTGCTTCTTTTGGGCTGTTCCTCAGCTTTAACCTCAGACGCTTTCACACTCTTTGGCACATTCTCCTCATCAGAGTCACTTCCTTGCAAAATGACTCTAGTTTTCCTGCTGGGTTTCTGTCTTGTGCTCTTTGTGCTCACACTTAATGAGTCCTGCTGCAAAGTACATATACTCAAAATCTCTTTTTTTAAGGAAAGTGAACATTGTAGACTGTGATCATCTGAGGGAGATTTATGAGTTGAGAAGGTACGAACTGGGCTTTTCAACAAGCTCTCCACACTTTGCTTCTCCAAGACAGCTTCCTTTTCACCTTCTTGCACTAAGTCTCCACTTTGGAGATTATGCAACTGTGCTGGATTCACAACATAGGTTCTTCTGGGATCTCGGACTTTATCAGGAAAGTGGGAATATAGGCATGCACCATAACGTCTGTTCTTCCCTTCCAAAGCCCCCTCACAAGCTTCCTGTCTCATCTCAGGAACTTCAGACCCAGCAGAATTTGCTATTGCTTTCAGCTGAAGTTTATTTGCATTTTGGGTGCTCTCTTCACCCTGAGGTACATCAGGGACATTTTTCATGTTGCTTTTAATTGAATTCCTTTTTCTTGTGCTAGCCTTTTTAACATCTGTTTTAACAACCGTGGTTTTGCCATTACCTCTGCTTTTAACTTTTACAGGAACAAGCTCAGGAACTTGGCTACACTTGGGATCTGTTTCAGTATCACAC
The DNA here is from genome assembly GCA_013389825.1 of Crypturellus undulatus. NCBI lineage: Eukaryota > Metazoa > Chordata > Aves > Tinamiformes > Tinamidae > Crypturellus > Crypturellus undulatus. The sequence continues at coordinate 244,952 of VWPW01018667.1, forward strand.
ACAGTTTCTTTGGTCTGTGGCTTATCACTGAGAACTTCTTTACCCAAAGCTTTTATGTCAGAATCAACAGCAGTTTGAGCAGGTGAAGCCAGGGAACTGGGTGATTTCAGCTGTTGCTGTGCATTATTTTTGTTGGAATTGCCACTGTCCTTTGTCACACTCCCCTGGGACATTCGAGTTGGTCCAATGTGCAAGAATAAATCCTCCTCTGAAAATGGAGTGCTTGTTGCAAATAGGGTAGAACGCTTCCTCCGCTGAGTAACGTGCCCTTGTGAGAGACGATCACAGAAATCTTTCACCATCTCATCATCCTCATGTGGAAGAGGATGACTTTCCCAGGTAAGCACTGGCAAATTGCTGGAATCTTGTTGGGTGGCAAGCAAACACTCTGTAGGAAAGAAAAAAAAAAAATCACTCCTAAGACCAAGAAATGCTGAGACAAAAAGACGGCTCAGTTCCGCTAAAACCCGCATCCTGCACATCGTCATGAACTCCAATGCTAGAAAAAGAAGGACAGGAGGCCCTACCCAAAGAGTTTTTACTTGCAGGACTTTCAACTCAGACCCCTCAAAAGCTTCAACAACATTTCTTCTTTATCATACAGTGAGGCACTGTCGAACAACTCCCAAACCTGAGCGCATCTATGCTTCTCCACTATCATCTTAAGAGAAGATGAAGGACCACATCATCTCATCCTACTTTTCTACCGAAGGCATGACAAAGCCAAGTAGCCACTCAGTAATTCAGTTGGACAAGACCCAATGCTTGGTTCAAATTGTCTTTCAGGCATCTCCCCTCTCGTGGTTTAAGGAGTCACTATGAACAGAGAATTAGGAAAGTGAAGTCTAATCTATCCTGCCCAAAAATTGCCTCTGGTTTTGCACAAAGACTGCTGAGCAACATCAGAATAGTTCAATAGATACAGAAGAACATATTTTGATCATGCCCACAAGGATGAAAAGCTGCGCATCCAAACAGAAGCTCAGGGATCTTACGTAAGCTCCGTGCAACTACCCAAGAAAATGGATGAGCCATCTTGAGACACTGCAAATATATCTTTCTCCCCATTGTCCCTCCCAAAAAGGCCAAAAAAAAAAGCTCTTCCACAATAACAGAATAACTTTTCTGGGTCATTTCTGAACCTTGACATAGAAAGTTATCCAAGAACAGAAGCAGGGAACACAAACCTTCAAGGACGTGACATTCAACAGAAGCCTCTCTTGTTTCTACTGCTTCATTGGGCTTCTTCATATTTTCACCCAGCTCCTGTGCCAAAGTATCTTTGGAGACAACATGTACAAACTCCTGGGTCTTACTTGAAATTGGTGGCTGGAGATCAACTGTGGATGTTTGTACTACTGAAGAGCTACCATTTTGCCTTTCCCCATCACACTGCTTGGAAACAGGTGCTTTCAAGAGCACCACTGCAGGCCTGGTAAAAAGAGAACAGCAGCAATGAAGCATGTTCTGTAACTGTGAAGGCCCCAAAATCTAGTAGAACAGCACCTGCTTTCACCCCCCACACTGAAATGCAATTCTAAAGGCTTTGGATGTTTGTGAAGAACCTGCACTGCCTCACCATGACTGATTTCCCATTCTGAGACAGGAACAACACATAAGGAAAACACACCTGCAGACACAGAAGTGAGAGAAAAAGAAACTGAAGCAACAAGAAAAACCTTTCAGTATACAGGTTGCAACTGGAACTCTCTCTGTGAAACACTAGTCATGTTGGTTAGTGGTGTGTTTGTTAGGCAGCTCTCTCTGGGAACCAAAGGGGCTCCCTTTTATTGAAAGGGGAGACTAGACAGAAAAGAAACAGAAAACATCAACCCATCCTAAAAGATCCTACTTAACTTTCTTCCCCAAAACATAAACTTTCATCATATCAGCAGATGACTATTAATCATAGAATCATAGAATGCCTAAGGTTGGAAGGGACCTCTAGAGGTCATCTAGTCCAAACCCCCCCTGCACACGCAGGGCCACCTAGAGCACATGGCACAGGACTGCATCCAAGCGGGTCTTGAAGATCTCCAGAGAAGGAGACTCCACAACCTCTCTGGGCAGCCTGTTCCAGTGCTCTGTCACCCTCACAGTAAAGAAATTCTTCCTTAAGTTCCCTTGGAACTTTTTATGCTTCAATTTGTGGCCATTTCCTCTGATTCTGTCAGTGACCACCAGTGAAAAGAGGGCAGCCCCATCCTCCTCATTGCCTCCCTTGAGGCACTTATAGACACAGATCAGGTCCCCTCTCAGCCTTCTCTTCTCCAGGCTGAACAGGCCCAGCTCCCTCAGCCTCTCCTCATAGGGCAGATGTTCCAGGCCCCTGATCATCCTCGTGGCCCTGCGCTGGACTCTCTCCAGCAGCTCCACATCCCTCTTGTACTGTGGGGCCCAGAACTGGACACAGTGCTCCAGATGTGGCCTCACCAGGGCTGAGTAGAGGGGCAGGATCACCTCCCTCGACCTGCTGGAGACGCTCCTCTTAATGCACCCCAGGATGCC